>KV426029.1:40253-68470 GCA_001632375.1 Exidia glandulosa HHB12029 | reverse complement strand
ACTCGCTCGACAGCCTGCGCCAGGCGTTGCCCACTGAGCTTCTCCAGGAGCCAGAGAGCCCAGACGTTCTCATTATCGAAGCCTCTTCGAGCACCGCGGCAGTCGCACCGCCGTCGCCGCGCATGTGCCCTCGGGAGAGCGATTGTCGGCCGTACGTCGGGGGACTGCGTCTTGCTTCGACAGTCCAAAAGGCAGTAGCTCCCATCGACGTAGATGAAGTAGAGGTCCTGGAGCCGGAGCCGGAGCCGGAGCCGGAAGGGACACGAAGACGTCGTCGACTGGCTTCTAGCCGGTGCGTATTAGCTAGTTTCGTATTGCTCTTAGGAGACCTGAGGGCTGCACAGGAGGAACCACAGCCCAGGGAACGACGATGACGGCTCCGAGTACGAGGAAGGCACGCCTCCGCCAGTCGATGAAAAGCCTAAGAAGTTACCGAAGCGCAGCGAAACGCACAGGCATCCATGGTCTGAAGAGGAACAGCTCTGGTTGGAGCGATTGATCACAGAGATTCCTCGCGGTACGCCTAGGAGGTGGGTATATGGTATGTCTACCTAGTTACGACCTGTAGTTGATTTTCCTTCAGGTGGGCCAAGATATCGGCAGCCATGGGCGGGACGCGGACTACGCGCCAGGTAACCTCCAGAGTCCAGAAATACTTTGGCAGATTGGAGAAAGTGGGGGTGGATATTACGGTCTTGTAAACGAACCTTTGTCGTGTTGCTTTAGAAACTGTGTCATACCGAAAATAATTGCAGTCCTGCAAGGGTGTGAAGGCTGAGTCCGAAGTCGTGTTGCTTGTCACATGTTCGCTTGCACCTCGCGACACTTCCGCCCGACATGCACACCCGCTAGCCCGCTGCGCATTGCGCGCGCTCACACGAGCGTCCTGAGCCACCTTCCCAAGCATCCTGGACCGACCAAAGCGCTCAAGGTCCCAGTCTTCGCCCCGCACACTTCGCCGTGTCGCTCACTTTCTGTCTTGTGCAGTACCGTCGCAGCACGCCAGGCAGCATGTCCACCGTCCTGTACCCATGGCATATCAACTTTCCGACGGGCCCGCTCAACCCAGCCCACCCGGCGCTGCGAAAGAAAGGCATGCTCGCAAGCATGCCGAAATTCAACTGCCCTGCGTTCCAGCTGCGAGCCATGCCGTTCGACATCCTCAACAGGCCCGAGAAGGCGTATCCCTTTCCGCGCTCGGACGACTTTGGTCTGACGGTGCGGCCGGGCGACAAGAAGCAGCGCCCGATGGCGCGCATGTCGCTCGTCATGCTCTTCACGCGCGTCGTCATGCGCTCGCTCACCATCCGCAACCGCATACGCGCGCGACTCAGGACCGCGTTTGGCATCGCCGTTGGCCGCAACGCGCACAAAGACGAGAAAGGTAAGCTCGTGCTGGGCGAGGTACCGACGGATCTGACACAGATGCTGCTGAAAGGTCCGTCGCGTAGTGGTTACAGTCCTTTTGCTCACCCGTTCGCAGACTGGTGCTACTACATTACCCCCTCTGCCGATGTGTATCGCATGCCGATGGAGGATCTAGTGGACTACGCGCGAAAGGGACTCCAGGCCGTCAAGATCGCGGCGCTGCGGAAGGAGCAGGAGTGGGCACAGCTCCCCGACAAGGGTTTTAGCCAGGGCGGTCAATCGCAGGGGAATAATCGCAAGTCCTATGGAATCAAGAGCTGAGGCGCGAGCCCTCATGACTGCTTCATCCACTTTTCTTCCTCGACAGGTCGCTCGCACAGCAGCCCCTGAAATGTTGCTCTATCCCTGCGCCAGGCGCGCCAGCATCTGCTCAGGAGACGCGTAGGCAGGCACTCGCCTATGCGCAAGCAGTGCAATGTCCGCGGGCTCCGCGCGCCACCTTTCCGTAGTACCGCACAGGTCATGTCCATCTCAAATCGTGCGAGCATTTTGTTCTTCTTTGAACTCCGCGTCGTGCAGATTCTCTTCAGGCCAATAATAAACAGCGATTATTCGTGCGTCGCAAACGCGGAAGCGACTACTAGTAAAAGGCTGTGGATACATCTAACGACACCTTCAACAAACCAACAAATCGACACGTCGGAGGAGAAACAAGTGTTCGAGGGGGGGAAACTACGACAAACCCAGATAATTAAGGAAAATGAGACGCCCTCGTCTCCGCTTCAGTAGTCGCCATCTCTAGCAAAGAGTCCATCATGACGGTCCTAATACCTATACGCGCTGCGGCAACGCGATACGCGCGAGCTGGAACATCAACACCGCACCGACGAGCGTCAACGCCGGGCCAAATGCTGCACGCGGCGCGGCGCCAGTACCATCACCCTCCCCTCCAGCAGTCTGCGAGCCCCCGCTGCCAGTGTTGTTCGAGCCGTTGGGCAGGGAGCCGGTGACGAGGTAGTTCTTGGGTAATGCGAGCGGCTGGTTCCAGAAGTAGAACGGACTTTGCGGATAGTCGGGGCTCACGCGAGCGAGGTAAGCTGCGTACTTGCCGTCTGGGTCGCCGTACACGGACCCGACGGCTGCGACGTGCTGGTAAAGCTCCTGCGCGGGAGCTGACTTGACCTCGCCCGTCGTCGCAGGGTCGAATTGCATTGCCCAGTCCAAAGCCTTCTGGATCGTGCCGCCCTTCGTTGTGGTGAGGTTCCATGCGTCGTAACCGATGTACTGCCCAAGCTTGCCGTTCGTCTGCATGAGACGGTCAGACATTGGCGGAGGCATCGGAAGGGAGAACATACGATCATGGCGCCAAGGTTGTAGGCGCGGTAGTGATATGTCCTAGATCTTATGACTTCCAAGGGCTGAATCTATTTCAGCATGGCATCTTGAGACGGGAGAACTGTCTCACCTGTTCACCGTTCGCATCGATCTGAGCAAGATACTGAGTCGTGAAGTAGCGATCGAGGTAGCGTTTTGCTTCAGCCGTGTTGCCCGCAATGATCTGATGAGACACCATGGTGTTGTAGAAGTACGTTCCATGATTATTCGGCGTCGAACCCTCGTCCTTGCCGAATGGATGCGTCTCGAGCCATTTGATGAAGCGTTGACTCCAGTTGACCATTTTGCCGTCAAGCTCGGCGGTCCATCCAGCATACGGAGCCTTGCGGAACAGGAGGATGGCCGTGAGGATCTTCGATGTCGTCTTCATGTCTTTACAACAGTCAGGGGTGATCCTTGCAGGAACGGAGAAAGCTCACCAAGAACGCCGTAGTGGTTGCCGACTTGAACTCCCGGCCCACGAATGACTTGAGAGTAGTTGAGATTAGGGTTCATGTACGTGTCGTCGTCGAGGTACCTGTGGTGTTCATGTGGTTAGACGAGGATGCGCAGTACATGTCAAGTATAGAAGCGGCTAACCATGTGCGGATGAACTCCACGGCCTTTGCAGCGTAATCTTCATTATCCGTGATTTGCCACGCGATCGCGTTGTAGAAAACAGCGTCGCAGAGCCCGGCGAAGGAGCCTGTATCGTTCACCAAGCGTACGTCCGGGACCTGGTACGCCGGGGTGAGCAAAGAAGTCGGTGAGCAAAAGTTGCGGTACTGCGGGCGATCTGATGATACGCACAAACTTGCCGTCCCGGTCCTTATACGGGCAAGTAACCCAGACTGCGAACTGTCAGCCTAATCGCCCGCACTACGTGTAATTTGTGGAACGTACTCTCTTCTTGTGTGAGTTCTGTCTTGTTGCCCACGCCCGAGCAGTCTGGCCACCAATACGGTGCCTACGGCGAGTGAGCGGGAGATCATCGACGGAACGCGGATCGTACCCAGCTCAAGTAATCATGCTTCGACGCTCGTTAGATGCTGACAGATACAAGCCGACACGCGGGGGGAGAACGGACCTTGTCTTTCGTAGGCGCTGTGAACGGCTTGAACGTGACACCTGCGAGGCGCTCAACAATCTGGAAGCCAGCTGGCAAGCGTGTTTACGCACTCCATGGTCCCTGTTGGATATGGTAAGCTGGTGAGGCAGGTCGGGAGGCAGTGCGTCTGGGCGAACCTGCTTGCCCAATGTATCTGCCCAGGACACGATGGACTCTGCGGCGTCGAGCGTGTTGTTGTTCTTCGTCCAGGGCTTGCTGAGTATGATTTCGGGAGCGACGAACTGGCCAGGAGGTAAGCAGCTGGACTGTGAGAGCGGCGTGGACGTGCCTCGTTGTCGTAAGAGATAAAGGTGTTCCAGGAGGCGGAGGCCGCCGAGACTGACGCGACGGCTGCGAGGAGAGGAATGAGGGACTTGCGAACGAGTGACATTGCGACGCGGACGGTGCGCGTTGACGCAGGTTGGAGGGAGACGAGGGAGAATGGGGGAAAAGGAACTCAAGCGGACAGAGAATGTCCGCAGCACTTGTCGATCCCTCCGGGAAGCGCGCGCGGAAGTAGTTGCACTTTGACGTTATTCCCGTCATGGATCCCGGACCTGACCGTGACGGCGCCGCCATGGCTCAGCCGCTCGAGCACACTGCCGCCGCTGCCGCCGCTGCCGCCGCCGCCGCCGACGCCCGCGACGCCTGGGACTGGGCCGCTCTGCGCGCTCTCTCGCTGCAGCCACGTGGATTCGGCAAGGAACGCCGGCGTATCTGGCCCTTCGTCCTGAATGCGCAGCACATCAAGCACCGCACCAACGCAGGCCACCAAGACCAGGAGACCGAGCCGAGTGCGCACAAGGACGAGCGACAGATCAAGCTCGACACCGACCGCAGCTTCGTACTCTACCCAGTAGGTAAATTTCCCGGCCGCGCGTCGTCCAGACACACCCGGCTGAACCTGCATTCGTGTAGACGCCGAGCGCAAAGACGAGCTCAAGCACGACTTGAACGATGTAATCGTCTCGCTGTTTCGTAAACGGCCAAAGTTGCACTACTTCCAGGTACGTGGGTTGTTCGCGTAGTGGCCGCGAATGCTGAGGCTGTTGCACGCGTCGCAGGGCTACCACGACATCGTCTCCGTGCTCTTTCTCACGCTGCCCAGCGAGGTTCTCATACCAGCTGTCGAGAAAATGAGCCTTCATCGTGTACGCGACTCTATGGGCAACGGTTTGGAACCCATGATCGGTCAATTACGGTACGCTGCACCACTAGCGTTCACTCCGTGCCTCCCACTCACGTAACCCCAGGATCATGAAGCGTCTGCTACGACTAGCAGACCCGGAGCTTGCTGCGATGGTCGAAAGGTGTGTCTGCTGTTGAAGCCGTGCGTCATGTCGGAGCTGACGACTACCGTGTATCAAGCACCACGCCACTCCCATATTATGCCCTCTCTAATCTTCTGACCTTGTTCTCGCACGACGTACCAACCCTACCGCTGATACAACATGTATTCGACTACCTCTTATGTCGACCTCCACTCGCGTCCATATACCTAGGCGTCGCAGTAAGCATTGGACCCACACCCTGACATGCCACTCTGACGCGTCCCGATCTAGGTAATCATGTCGCATAGCAACTCAGTGCGCAAACTCGTCGAGGAGGGCGAGGAGGGCATGCTGCACGCCGTCCTAACAAGTTTTCCGCCCGTCGAGGATGAGTCTAGTACAGACGCCGTGCTCCAGAAGCCTCCCGCGCCAACCAGTGCAGAGCACGATTCTTCAGTCAACCATGGGCGAGAAGAGACGGGAAACTCTTGGATTCAGCCGTCTCCACCGCCCTCTCAGGTTCCTTTGCTGGACGAGATCGCCGTCTCTGGCGCAGCCTCTGAGGGCTCTACGACGGACGTCGCAGAATCCGAATCAGAGTCAGCACCATTGCTCTCCGACTCTTGGACAGCAACGTCTCCCCCGCCGCGAGCGGAGAGCCTTGTTGAAAGCATTGTGGAGAAGCACCCTGAATCTGAGGCAGATTCTTTACTGGGCGCCAGCCGCGAGGCCTCAGCATCATCTGACGTCGCGGACGACTCCACGGACAACGCTAGCACGCTGGCAGACGACCCAATACCACGGGAGCCTGCACGTCCGCTCACCGACCTGCTTCGCGTCGCGGATGATCTCCTCTCGCGCTTTCCACCGTCCGACCCGCGACTGGCCATAGATCGCATACTGGGACCTCAGAGCGCGATCTTCACGTGGTCTGAGGACCGTAAGGACATGCCGAGCGACGACGATGCGGAGAAGATGGTCGATGCGCCTGAGCTGGTAGTACGTAGCGACTTCGTAGACGAGGATGAGCTCCCGCCACCTCGGAGGGCAGAGAAACGTCCGCGACCACAGTCCTGGTGGCTCAGTGGCTCAGGGAGGAAGGGGAACGCCCCGAGTCCTGCTACGATCGTTGCCGGAGTCGTTCTCGCCGTCAGCATCGGCATCGCAGTATACGACGTTTCTCGTCGCGCGCAAGGGAGGAAAGAGCTGTGACGAGATGAGCTGTATTGTACGTTTATGTGGAGATGGCGCGGTATTTTGTCCATCGATCCTCATGACTCTTCGGCGCAATTGCGAAATGATCGACTAGCGAGGCGCTCATCCACGAGGACACGAAACTCGCCGTCTCCATTGTCATAGTTTCGGTCCTAAGAGTCTGCACAGTGCAGCGGTGTTCTTTGTTTTGTTTGATGCCACTCCTCCTCCTGTTTGTGTTGCATGGAGGCCCTGAGAATCAGCGCGTGCCGAGGAATTCACTCGATATTGCATTCATAGGCGCCTTGTGTGTGGATCTGCGATTTTTTTGCCTCCTGCCGTTCTTCTTCTTCTGTTGGTGGGGCTTCCTGCGCGGCCCGGCGCGCGGGAGGGTGCGGAGGTGACGCGTGAGTTCAAGATGGGTGGGGTTGCGTTTTGATGGATGCTACAGATGTGACATGATGAGAGCCCTATTGTCCGCTGAAAGTCCATTCGGAATACTACTACGACGGAGGGAACGCAGAAAATAATAAGGGCCCTCGCACTTTTGGATGTGTGATGCCACAGGAAAACCCCAATAATTAGTTGCGACGGCGAGACTCGCTCTCAGAGCGAGAGAGAACGTTCATGGCCCGCGTGCGTACGACGTGTATCCTCTCCACGCGCCCAAGTCCGGCTGCTCCGACGGCAAGTTGAAGTCAGGCAGGCCTTGGGTGTCCTGGTACGGCTAAAAATTGGACGTTTCAGCCACTGGACACGTGTGAGGGGAGCACATGTATGCATACCGCATAGCCTGGAGGATCAGGAGTGCGTCGCGTGTAGCCGACGCCAAGTGGCGGCAGTTGCTGTTGAGACTGCGGCTGAGGCTGCGGTAATCGCATGCTGTCTCCGGGGTCGCGGAACGTGTCGAGACTTCGTCGTGATGGAGGCATAGGGTCCGAAAGGGTCGAAAACGTGCTCGCCATCGAATATGGGGAGCTCGTTGTAGACCCTGCCGGCGCGTTCGTGTGCGAGTAACCGAACATGGTGGTGGCGTTGCTTGAATTCGGGGTGTTCACGCCGGGGAACGTCGACGCTGTGTGCGGGAGAGACGGGAGCGAGAGAATGGGTACGTTGCGGAGCGTGGCGGACGCATCTTGCGCGCCGGAAGTCGTCGAAGCCTGCGACGCAAGGGAAACTAGGATCACGAGTTCACGCAACAGATCGAAACGAAGAGGACGGACGAATGGAAGGGCCAACGCGGTCGCCTGCGCAAACCACGCTGCCGCCACCGGCGGTGTGGGGAGGGGGGCCAAAAAACAAAAGTACTCGCCAAGTATAAGTTGGCGTCGACCGAGGTGTCGGCCGAGAGACGCCGGCGCTTGCCCTCGCGTGCGCGTGGGAGGTCTGCGGTGGAGTTCCCGAACGGCATGGACGTGCGGCGCGCGGGGTGGTCGACGGGCGACATGCCGAGCTGGGCCTTGAGCATGTCGATTTCTGCGTGGAGACGCATGTTCTCCTGCTCGAGCTCCTGTACGCGCGCGTTGGACGCGCCGAGCTGCTCTGGCGGAACGGACAGGGCGGCCTGAAGCCTGCTCACAGTCTGTTCGAGCTGAATTGCAATGCCGTAAGTCTGGACGCGTTTGGGTGGCGTGCACGGAAGCGACAAACCTGCTCGATGTATGCCTTGCGTTTGGCGCGGTGTCGGGCCTGAGCCTTCGCGTTGCGGGAGCGCGGCGGCGGGTCCGTTTGCTGCTGGCCGGCGTCCGAGGGCGGGGACTCTGGCGACGACGCGTTCTGGTGCTTCATCTCGTTGTGGTAGTGTGAGGAGAGCCTGCCATGCGCTGCCAAACTCCGCCCGCCTGCTTCTTCAAATCGACAACACATCCGCGACCAACTCGCGCTCCGGCACGACTTGCCGATCCCGCCCGAAGAGACCCCCCGAACAATTCCAAAAAATCATTCCCCTTTTTTTTCAGTAGGCCCCTCTCTCAGCGCACTCCCAACCCACTCGCCATCCAACCTCGTGCCTGGCACAACTCCCTCACGCTTCTTTTAGTCGTGAGGTCGCCTCCCGCACAGAAGAGATGCGCGCTCGCATGGGAAATTTCCACGTCCCCACGAGCCGCTCTCCCGCACAAGCCCATAGCCGGCAAGCTCAGACTCCATCCTCGCTACACGTGCCTTTCAGGAGAGAAGCAGGGAGCTAAGGCACTGCCGCCCCGGCCCAACCAAGCGTCAATCCCGGCCCCATACTGCCCATGTAATTGTCAGATGACGGCGCCCGCAGTGGTACCGCATCCTCTCCCGCATACAGCGCACCCATGACGATTGTTTAGTCTTCCTCCCGAGTACTTCGCTCACCACCGACGCCCCCGACATGCGCAGTGTGGGGAAATGCTCCCGCTGAAGCAGTCATCCCAACTGAACGCGGTACTGCAATACACACACGAATGCTCCCGCGACGTTTCTGTCGTCAGCGGGATCCGCACAGAATTCCGCCTATCGTTGCAAATCCACTGTTTTGTTTGCGCGTTCCTTGCGATTGCCGCTCGCAGCCGCCGTCGCTCTCACTCAGTTACAGTACTGTCAATGCCAGTGTCGAGGTACAGGGCGTGTGAAGCGAGAACGATCTGGACTGGGCTCCGGAGGACCGTGATGATAATCCCCCAAGGCGCGTGCAAATTAGACTCTTGCGCTACTGGAGAGCGACTACGTCGAGAGCTCCCGCAGGCAAGAAGAGAAGCCTGCCAAACACGTGGTCCCTCGTGGTATCTGAGATAGCGCGAGAGCGCGACGACTGTGTGTGGGTTGCATCCCGAGATCCGGCGCATTGAGTCGTGCATCCTTGACGTCGACGTCTGCCAGCCTTCGCCCCGCTTTCTCAGGCGACATTTGGTTTTGTGTTGCAAGGGAGTCGCCGCGCTGTTGGTCGCCAGGGCGGAGGAGGGACTACTCGTTTGAGCGAGTGGTGCAGGGGAAGGGCGACAGCGGAACGGGAAAGACCTGCCGTAGAGATTGTCGGCTACCGACGCGCTAGGTCGTGCTCGTCGTCTAGCACCCTCACGTGAGGCTCGTCCATGTGCTGCCATCATAGCTCCTATATCTGAAGCGATCCTGAGAGGAGGAAATCTGGACTCTCATATAATATTTGTTATTCTGAGGCCGCGAAGGATGGTGTAAGGAGTGCCTTCTTTCCGTTACCATCACTGGAGCTGCTGACTGACAGGTAAGGGCCTGGAATGCGGGACGCTATGGTCGGGCAAAGTCTGGACTAGCCACATGTGCTCGATGCATGGCGTGCGCAGTCCCAGTCAAGAGTAGGACCGATGCACCTTCGGCCGACGAGAGGCCATTCGCATCCCATGATCTCTTCCGTCGTACTGACGATGTGAAGGTGTCGAAGATGCAGTGCACTAGAGCAGCAGAAGTAATCCTAGTCCAGCTCCGGCGAGTGCAGGTGCGCGCCGGTCGGGGGGCCAGTTTCTGCGGAAGGGCCGGATATGGTTCGCCGCGGTGTGTGAAGTCAAATTTTCCGCGGGTGCATTGGTTATAACAGTCTTGGCGGGACTCTGAAAACTAGTAAAAGATCGAAGCACTATCGGCATGATATCCCAAGGAGTAGATACGACAGGAGGCACAAGTTGTGCGCCCTTGAAAGGCGCCTTAGCAGAAGAACATTCCTGTCCGAGAGCACGACGCAAGCCTAGGAGCTGCGAGCTATCGACAACAAGCGCCAGAATGCTTCATAGTGAGGAAGTTTCGTTGCTCGGTCACGCGTGGTCGAGGCGCAAGGAGGTGTATGGGGAGAGGAAAAGGAGAGTGAGCTGAGTCTAGACACGTTCACCCGACTCTTCGGCGCGTCGCGACTCGAGGACCGAACCCGAACATGTCACAGCAACGACGAGTGCAGGGCCGTTATGCTCCAGCGACATCAGAGACCGCACGGCGACAGGTGAGCAGCCTAATGACCCGACCCTTACACGAGCCGTCGAGCTCACCTGGCTTCAGTTGATGCAGCCCGTGACGATATGGGAGAAAGTCTGGGTGCCTACAGAATCGGCCGGGCCTGCGTCGTCGCTCAAGATCATGAAGTGGGTGCGAACGGAGAAAGTGCCAGTGCGTAGCTTGTTGCTTGAGTTCTGGCTGGCGGTCTGATGGTTGTGCAGCAATTCACGGACGACGACGGCGAGGCGCTCGACGCACCGCTCGCACCTCTGCCTGACGAGCCTGATCAATCGGACGCCGTTATCGTCGACGACGACGAGGGCGACGTGACGGGCACACCGGGAGATACGCCGTCGCGCGCGGAAAGCGAGCGTCCTCCGGAGCCGCCAGTGCCCGTCACGCCCGCTGCGCCGAAACGACACCCGCTCGCCATGTCATTCCTCCCGGACGATGAAGAAGGCGACACTCAGGCGGTCAAAGATGACGAGGAAGACCTGGGCGCGATCGCGGACCACCATCTCGTCGAGGATGCGCCCGTCTTTGAGCGCACACAGACGATGAGCAGAGTCGACGTTGGCGACGGCATCCTTGAAAACGGGATGCTTGTAGAGGACGTGGTCACTCTCGACGTCGGCGACGACTGATCCATATTTGTATCATATCTGTTGAACTTGTACTCTCTTAACTTCATGCCGTCCAAGAAAAAGTCAAAGAGTACATCAGCGACAGCACAACCACCAGCTCCAGGACCCAGCGCAGATCGCGCAAAACAGTTGGAGCACGCGGCGTTGAAGTACGCGTCGCGTCTAACGGTTCACGTGTCGCTCCTGGCGTTCACCGCGCTCTTCTTGCCGCGCAGCACAACGTTCTTCGTCAACTTGCCCGCACCGCAGACCTCGCTAGACAGGCCAGAACCAACCTTCATTCAGCCGCTCTCCGCGAGCCCGCTGTTGACCACGGCATGGTTATGTGTCGGCGCGTCCGTACTGGTGACCGTTTGGGCGGCCCCGATGCGCACCTGGGTGTTCTACGAGCAGCCAGGAAAGCGGACGGACGAGCAGGTTGCTCGATGGGCTGAAGGACGCCGTAAGGTACGCCCTGCCGTTTGCTGGCCATCGGTCTAGTCGCTGACATTGATTCCAGAGTGCTCGAGACGCGTTTCTCGCCACCTCGACCGGCGCAGGCGCGTACTATCTTCTTCTGACAGCGCTGGGCGCACCCTTGGCTATGTACGTGCTCAATTATTGCGCTCGTCGACCATCTAACGCGTCGGCGTCTCAGGTATCACGTCCGCACTGCATTGCTTGCTGTATTGCTCTCCATCCTCACCGTCTCGACACCCGCCTACGCGCTCGGCGTTCCCACCATCCGCCAAACCACCGCGTTCGACGCGGTCCGTTTCCGGTGGACGCGCTTATTCTGCGACTTCATGCTCCAAACCGACGCAGAGCGCGCCATGTTCTACCCTTCGGCCGGCGCAGTACTGGGAGCGTGGGCTGGCGCGTTTCCCATCGCGCTCGACTGGGACCGTCCGTGGCAAGCTTGGCCGCTTACACCTGCATTCGGCGCTGTTCTTGGTTATATCGTCGGCTCGCTCGTTGCGCTCGCATTCATTGCCCTCCCGTCGTCTGCTACAAGCCGCCAGCAGCGGTCGTCTATGCGCACAGATTGATCATACACTTTCTACATCGGTCTATGTGCGCGTGCATGGTGCTCTATGCGGCTTGTCTAAGGTCACCGATGGAGGGCGTCACGTAGTCCGGGATGACGGGCGATGCGTCGGGGCCGGTGATGTCGCCCTCAAGCGTGACGCCTTATCATATCGCGTCAGAACTACGGAGAGATGGAGGAGACGGAGGGCGCGTACCAGTGAGGACGAGTAGAGTCGACACGCCGCCGAGCTGGCCGAAGAGTATGTCCGTGTCGAGTCTGTCGCCAACCATGATCGTCCTCTTGGGATCGAAATGATGTCTACGCCACCGTCAGCAATGACAACAAGCAAGCATTCGCGCAACGTACTTGGCCTGGATTGTGTCGAGCATGGTCTTGTTCGGCTTGCCGATGGCGATGGGGTCACGCTTGAGCGCGTAGCGCAACGGCGAGGAGACGGCGCCACCGCCAGGGAGAATACCGTCACCGGCAGGATACGTTCCGTCCTCGTTCGTAACGACGAATGCGCAGCCGGGGTTACGCGTGAGGTGCTGGTACGCCTTGCAGTACTTCGTGTACGTGATGCTCGTGTCGAGTCCGCACACTACCGCCGCAACCGACGGGTCATGCTCGTATTTCGACAGCGAGAACGGGCCTGCGACGTTATCCGCTGGATCCTGCGCGTGTGAGCTGTATTCGATGGGGGAAACGGAGAGACGGATGACGTACAGTGCCGCCGAGCGTGGTGATGCCCTCGTCGTGAAGCTCCTCCTCGAGCCCGGCCTCGCCGATCACGTAGACTTTCTTGTCCTTAGGAAGCTTCATGACGCTCGAGACATACACCGCAGCGGCATACGCTGAGCCAAAGATCTCGTTCTGCACATCGTTGTCGGCAAGCATAATCGCCCCTATGAATATGAATGTGCACGTACAACGTCAGCCTGCACACCGAGCTTGTCGAACTTGGACTTGTAGCTCCTGCGAGACTTGGTAGCGTTATTCGTGACGAATATGATGTGTTTCTCTAAGAATATGGTGAATAGGGATGCAGCTCGTTGAGAACCTTAGCGCACGTTTCTGGCGCAAGAGATTGAGAACGTCGATCGCGCCGTCGATGAGTCTGTCGCCGTGCCATATCACGCCGTCACAGTCGAAAAGCCACGTGTCGAACGCGTCGACGAGCGCGCTGTAGTCCTGGGTGCTTGCTAGTCGCTTCGACATCGTCCGGGTTCAAGAGCAAGCGGCCTTGTCCGGGCTTTCTCCTGCAACCATGTCGTCCGTCTCGTTCGCCGAGGCGCAAAAGCGTCTGGCCAACTACCGAAAGCATAATACCCGCTCGAGCGAGGAAGTCGTCCAGCTCGGCACCAAGATAATACGCGGGAATGGTCTGAAGAAGATGGGCGACGAAGGTGCGTGCAGGACGCAGCGCACAGGATGTTTGTTGGAGGGCTCAAGAACTGCTGTAGCATGGGCGTTCCTGGAACAAGTCGCACTCGCTGCGCTTGATATCGGCCAGGTCGAACTTGCCTATGTACGCGATATCGACATGCTTTATGCGACGCTCCCGAGCTCAATGACACGCTCGTAGGACTGCATAGCGCAACTCGAAGAACGATTCCCGGACTCGCCGCGCACTACGGTGCTGCAGGGCATTGTGCTCGAGTCGACGGGCCAATATCAGAAGGCGCTGCTGTGGTACGACGCCGCGCTCGAAATCGACGAGAGCAACGCTGTACGCGCAGTCCCTCACCGCTGTCGACTACGAACGCTAAATGAGCTCGCAGGCATACTGGAAGCGCAAGATTGCTGTACGCAGACAAATGGGCGAGACTGAGAAGGTCGTGGAGGAGCTTTCAGCGTACCTTGACACGTTCTACGCTGATGCGGACGCATGGCTCGAACTTGCCGAGGTCTACGCGTCTGTGAACCAGTGCGTATGCTGCCCGTCCTTCTCCTGCACTAATTAACTGGGACGTGAAGATATACTCACGCGCTGCAATGCCTATCGCACGTCATGCTCATCGCGCCCCAAAACCCGTTCTACGTGCTGCAGGCGGCCGAGACGGCATACAGCGCTGGCGACGTGCCGCTGGCAGCTCGGTACTACCTGCGCGTAGTAGAGCTGACTGAGGGAGACTCGCGTCGGGCGTGGTTTGGTGTCAAGCTGGTGCGCGAAACTGTCTAGCGCAATGGTCGACATGCTGACGACGTTTTCAATAATAGTGCGCACGAAGATTACTGAACGAGGCGAACGCAGCCAACTCGGCTTCCAACACGGCTGTACCGAAGCACCTGGGAGAGCTGGAGCTGCTCGCTACGGAGAAGCTGGCGGACGCGTACTCTGCGAGCAAAACGGGCGGCGAGGCGCGTGGCTGGACGGTCGTCGAGCGGTGGCTTTCGTCGTAATTATTGTGCTGAGGTTGGGGAGACACTTGGATATAGAGCCTGGTACTGGACGAGCGCGTGTTCTCATAATGCATACATGCAAGTAACGCGCCGCGGGTTGGTGGACAGACTCCGACCTGTCAACTCTCGTTCCTCTCCCTCTTTCTTCTTTCTCTTCCCCGATGCCTGTTTCACTCGCCCAAGACTACGCTCTGCCCGTCGAGCCCAACTACGTCCCGTTCGCTGGCTACAACGTTCCCTACGACATCCCGCAGCCCGTCCCGCCCATCGTCGTTCCGCCCAACTGCTGCGCCAGACTCGTCACTCGTCGAGAGGGCCGCAAAGAAGGTATCGCGTACCATCCGCTGCGCACGCTCTTCAACTCATACGACGTCCCAGCCATCCTGGTGTCGTGTGATAAGCCCGTCGTCATCGGTCGCAACCCCAGCCTATGGTCCGCGAGAGTCGCCCAGCGCTCGACGCGTCCTGACGCGTTTTCAGCGACTATGTTGTCCCGGAAGGTGTCGTCTCGAACATTCATTGCAAGATATACGCGTACGACGCGTCCGGTTTCACGCGTTTCTTGTGCTCACGTGCCGCATGAAGGGTCATGTCGCATACCGGAACACCCATCATCTCGTGCCAAGTTGTTCCTTTTCTCGCTGTCTTCGGGTGCTAGTGTGTGCTGAGGTGATACGTGTAGGACTTTTCGACCAACGGCATCATCCTCAACGGCGTCAAGGTCCACAGGGAGTCGCTCATCCTCGTCGACGGCGACGAGCTGCAGATCCCTAGGTCGCAAAGTATGTCTTCATCTGCACAGAATCCCTCGCATGATATTGACGCACCGATCCAGCATTCACTTGCCACATTCCCAGCAGCCGTCGACGCGCCAAAGCCGACATCTTCGAGCCCACCCCTCCACCTCAGTACGAGGACTTTCGGGTACACTATATGACCAAGTCGTCATCCTGCATGCGCTCATGTCCCTCTGCAGACGATGGGGAAGTATCGTATCAGCAGCCACGCGCTTGGAAGGTGCGTATACTCTGCATATATTCACCTCGTCTGATAGAGCCCACCGCGTTGCAGTGGAAGCTACGGGCGAGTGTACCTCGCGATGGACATGGAGCGCCGGCGCCAGGTCGCGTGCAAGACGATTAGGATCAGTTCCAATGGGTCCGCGACCATGCCCAACGACGTGATGAAGGAGGTCAACATCCTCAAGAGCCTAAGACACGTACGTCTACCACTACCCGCACCTGGGCCGCTCGCTCGCTGACCTCCATCCCGTGCAGCCGAACATCAATTGCGTGTGGGATATCGAGCAGTCCGACACGTTCACGTATGTGTCCCCCGCTGTGTCGTCAATATTGAAGGCGAACGGTCGCGCTCTGTGCAGGTACTTGTTCCTCGAGCTCTCGACCGGTGGCGATCTGGATATGTATATCCGCAGACGGCGCTATCTCCCGGAGGACGAGGCGAAGTATCTGTCGTATCAGCTTATGCTAGGACTGGATTACTTGCACGGGCTGCACATCGCACATCGCGGTACGCGCTATCTGTGATTACATGGCATTAACGCTGATCCTATCCACGCGCATATAGACCTGAAGGTTAGTTGTTCATACGCAGAAATGCGCACGCCGCGCTGTACCCTGATTATATCCACTAGCCGGAGAACATCCTGCTGCACGAAGCGGGCAGCTTCCCGCGCATTATTATCGCAGGTGCGTACAGTCCCCCCTCTTCCCAAAACCTATAGTTCTCATTCAGGTCCCACGCTTAAGACTTCGGCCTTGCGCGCCCGCGTGCCTTCGAAGAGACTTTCCGCGTCGCGGGGACGATCTCGTACCTCCCGCCCGAGGCTATTACTGCGCTGAACTGCAAGCACATCGGTTATGTCGGCCAACCCTCCGACTGCTGGGCTTTGGGCGTGTGCATCTACATCATGCTTGAGTACGTCCCAAGTCCGCGCACCTACTACCTTCTGCCTTCTGACTTCGTATTGCGCAAGTGGGATCCACCCGTTCGACTATGAGACTGGCTCACGCGACGATGTGGGGAGCAGCTCGTCGCTTGCGAGTGCGATCAGCGAGGAGCTCATCGAGCGTCGTATCATCGGTGGCGAACTCGACTTCCCGGCCCCGAAGTGGACGCCACTGCGCGAAGGTCTGTGCTGCATTCCCGTACAGTGACAGTCGCCTCTGCTTAACTCGCATGCAGCGCGTACGCTCATTCTAAGGCTACTCGTGCACAGCCCGAAGCAGCGGCTGACGATTGCAGGCGCGCTGGAGAGCGTGTGGATTCGTGCGAGTTGCGAGGAGCTGGACGCGTTGTATTGTAAGAGGGTCACGTACTGACGAGGTGAGTGCTTGAGAGGACTTTGGACGCTTGCGCATGATAGAATAAGTAGAGTACTCTGTACATTCATCATTGCTCTCTGCTTTCTGCTCTGCTTGATACAACAATGAAGATTTCAGTTTCGGTACATGGGTTGTGGGCGTTGGGTTTCGAGGTTCAAGCTCAAGCTTTGAGGAACTTGGCGTGGAACTTGATATGTTCTGGCGCAAAGGTGGAGATCTGTGGCGAGCGTTAGCGATGAGAGGGCCGCAGGCAGGCCATGATGAACGCACGAAGTAGTAGCTATGATCATATCCCGGCTGAGCGCGCACCGTCACCTGCGAAGTGGGAAATCCCGCCTTCTCAGCCGCAGCGACCAAGTTCTCCGGCAAGAGCTGCTTCTGCTTGTAGAAGTTGTCCGCATCGCCGTAGTCCACAAGTATATGAACGCCCGCATCGCCTCCAACGGTCTTGATGAGCTCCGTAGGATCGTACTCCTTGCCCTCGTCCACGCCGCCCTTGAGGTACCCGCCGAACGCGGTGTGGCCCCATGGTGCGTTGGTCGGGTTCGAGATGGGCGCGAAGGCGGAGCAGGAGACGAATAGGTCGCGGTGCTTTAGGTAGAGCGTGAGTGCACCGAGGCCGCCCATGCTGTGTCCGAAGATGGACTGGCGCGTGAAGTCCTGCAGCGCGCGACGAAGTGAGTGGGATGCAGCTCGAGTCGCAATGTAGACTGACCAGAGGAATGCTGGTTGCAGCTTGGATGACGGCGGGGAGCTCCTCAATGATGTGTGCGCGCATGCGATAGTTCTTGGCCCATTTGTCGGCCGTGGCGTTGAGGTAGAAGCCTGCGCCTGTACCGAATTGCCAGTCGTCGTCTTCGCCTGAACCCAAGTTATAGTTGGTGTGTATATATGCAAGCACAGGGATACGCACCCTGAACGCCAGCGCCACGAGGAGACGTGTCCGGGAAGATGAGCGCGATACCAGCGTCCGCGGCGTCGCGCAGGAATCCGCCCTTCCAGGGTCTTGGTGCGATATTAGAAGATCGGTGAAACGAGATGTGAAGACGACGCACCCAGTATCTTCGTTGCAAGTAAGGCCAGCGAGATACCAGAGAACGGGGAACTTGGTGCTCCCGTCTGACTCTGGGACGAAGACGTTGAACTGGGCGTTGAGGCCGCCGAGTGCTTTAGACTATAGACGTCATTAGCACCGACGCAATAGGCTGTGACAAGGAAGTAATGACCTCGAACTTGTACTTTGTGATGACGCCGCCGAAGGACTTGTTGGACTGGACGGTCTCGAGGGACGCCATGGTGGGGGAAGTGGCTCAGGGAAAATGCTGACCCACATCAGGAAAAATTTACTTCACTCCATATACCTAAGTAGGTACATGTAGTACCTGGTAGTACCGGTAGGACGGTAGGTAAACCCCCTTTATGTTGCATCCTGTAGGTCGCTGTAGTACCGATTGTGGAACCTGTAGCCCGCTGTAGACCGCTGTAGTCCGCTGTAGAACGGCCGTCCTACAGCAACCATTGTCCTACAGCGCACTACAGCGCACAACGTGTACACAAGGTGGTCCGGTAGTGCATATCCAACTTCCTGCCATGGGAGCAAATGTGGTTGGGAGCAGATATAGATGTATTGCAGACTAATTAAGAGGTACACTAGACAGGCAATACAGAGGGCATGAGCGGGGTGAATATGAAGATGGATGCGGAGATGGTGGATGACGAGCAACGAATGGGGTGGGGTAACACACAGACAAGATATATGGCAGGAAAAGGGTGGCGGAGATAGATAGAGTGGGGCACGGTAGGGAATCTACACGAGCGCGAACGGCGGGTCAGCCAGTAACGAGGTAGCCAGAAACTTGGCCGCCTGAGCCTCCGCTGACAGAGGCAGTAAGCAACGGAGCGGCAGGATAACCAACACACGTACAAGGCGAGGGTCGAGACGAACGCGATGTAGTGGTTCAACAGCACAGGAGGGAACCTGCGGTAATAAATGACGGTCAGTGACGGCGGGAGGAAACAGGCAAACGGAACGGACGGCGTACAAGGTTTTGGCCAGAAGCTCAATCAGTCGGGAATTTCACGCGACTGCAGAGGAGGGACGGTGCAGTTGTGTGGTCGGTCGAATCTGCGTGAAAAAACGTTTTGGTAGACGCGACGCACAGCGGCGTACGTGGAAGTCGTATTGCGCTGTAGGGAATACGATGAGTAACGATAGGTAAGAGGATGTGACGAGCGTGGGTGGGGGAAGGGACATGCGCGACGAAAAAGCACGCACCATTTGTATCCTTCTTGCTAAATCCACGGGGAGCGCTGTAGAGCAGTAAGCCGCGCGTGGCAACCGACGGACGACGGGAAATGCGATGGTAGGGGTCTCGTGGAAATGGTTCGGGCGGTGGTTGCGCGGGCAATGTGGCGGGAGGGAAAGAGTGCGTGAGGACCGGTCGCAGCCGACAACTGTACAGTCGGCCGCTTTCCGCCGGATCAAGCGAGACTTAGACGATTCCGCGCTCGCTGCACTGCGGAATCGTCTAAGTCCCTCGACAGTCCGGAAATTTTTCACAAAAACAAAGGCTTGTAATTATCAAATTTAGGAGTGCTGGAACCTATTTTCTCATGTCACAAATTTGCCATTTCCTGGGAAGGTTGTAAGTCATCAACAAGATACTAATAACCATTACATTATGACTATGGGTATGGGAGAAGTATATATAGTCTAATATAGAGCTACGTCTTTGGCCGTTTCTATGTGGTCCTCCAGCGGACTACCGAGTTGTGGCTCGGTACTACAGCGGCCTACACAGTCGGGCCGGTTCTACAGCCTACTACAGACACCGCTGTCGAAACCCCGACCTGACGTATGCCACTGTAGTAAGATGTATTGGAGGCCGTAGCCTGTAGTTAAAAGTTTTTCCTGATGCAAGAGTTCGCGGATGCGAGCCGGTTCAAGAGCTCGCGGCCCTTCCGCCGGACGCCCGCCTCGTTCTTCGTACAACTGCCGACGCCGTCATTACCGTTGTGGGGTAAAGCGGGGAAATTGTTGAGAGGGGTCGAGTCGGAAGGTCGGACTGCCAACCGCGTCTTGCACCGGCTCGCGCGCCATGTCCTCCACGCCCCACGCGACGCCGTCCCTCCCCGTCGTCCGTTTCCGCAAGGTGCAGGACGACGGCCCGCGCGGCTCCAAGAACAAGCTCGCCGGCGTGCACGACCAGCAGGCCCAGTCCTTTGGATGTCCGTGCGCGCGCCATCGTCGTCCGAGCGCGCTATCTGACGTTCACCACAGACAACAAGCCTGGAGACCTGTTCGTGCGGCCTGCGCAGTACATCCACTATGTCGGTGCGTCGTAGCAGCGCGTGGGCAGGGTAGACGCTCACACGGGATTGTGGCAGAACCACTCGAGAGCGAACTCGCCGTGCGCGTCGAGTACGATCTCGATGAACAAGGTACGCTTTCGACGCCACCGTCACGTGCAAGTCACTGACGAACGCGGCAGACCAGGAATGGATCGACGCGCTCAACGCGGAGCGCAAGAAGGAGCAGCTCGACGCCGTATCCTACGAAACTTTCGAGGTCATCATGGACCGCCTCGAGAAGGAGTACTTTGAACTCGTACGCGTACTGTCGACATCGCGCTGGCTCAATTGACTGACCCGCTATGGCAGATGAAGCATGTGCCCAAACCCGAGAACGCGCTGCCGTCTGAAGACTCGACGTGCAATGTCTGCGACGACGGCGAGGGCGAGAACAGCAATGTCATCGTCTTCTGTGATGGATGCAATCTGGCAGTTCACCAAGGTACGTGTGTATGGACGGGCGCGCCGACCGCCACTGACATCGTTGTCAGACTGCTATGGCGTGCCGTATATCCCTGAAGGCCAATGGCTTTGCCGCAAGTGTACTGTATCTCCAGAGAGTCCTGTGGTATGTGCTTATGCCTCCAATACTCAGGCGTTGGCTGAGATATATCGCAGTCTTGCGTCTTGTGTCCCAACGAAGGTGGCGCTTTCAAGCAGACGGCGACAGGGCAGTGGGTGCACTTGCTCTGCGCAATATGGATTCCCGAGGTCAATGTCGCCAACATGACCTTCATGGAACCCATAGAGAACGTCAACCGCATACCGAAGAACCGCATGAAGCTTGTGCGTCTGCCCTTTATGCACTCTCGGCGCTAAGCTCACATCCTTGTCCCAGACCTGCAGCATATGCCGACTTCGCGGACCGTGCATCCAATGCGACAACAAATCCTGCTTCGCCGCATTCCACGTCACCTGCGCGCGACAGCAGAAGTTCCTCGCACCCATGAAAGCCCTGCCCGGCGTAGAAGAAGCACCGCCTCTCCGCGCATTCTGCGAGAAACACCTTCCCGTACGCCGATCCATCGTCCTCCCCCGTAGTATTCCTTAACCAACATCTGCCCCAGCCCGACCTCGCCGAAGCACGCAACGAAGCCTTTGAGGCGCTCGAGGCGCAGGACGCAGCAGCGCTTACTTCCTCCCCGTCGAACCGCGACCGTAAAGGCAAAGCCGCGCGCGCGCACGCCAAGTCGTACAACCTCGGCCCACCACTAGTGCCGTGGATCATAGTAGAACATATCCTCGCGTACGTTACTCGCGTGCGCGTGCGCAAGATGCGCGAGTTCGTAGTGCTCGTGTGCAAATACTGGAGCCTCAAGCGCGAGGCGCGCCGCGGGGCACCGCTGTTGAAGCGGTTGCACCTCGAGCCGTGGACGACGAGTGCGGTGGATAGGAATTCCGGCGAGGAACATAGACGGATGAAGCTTGCTGTACGTGTTTTTTTTTTCTCGCGCCCGAACAAAGGATTCACGAGCTGATGTGCTCACTGCAGACTATGTCCGCGGTAAGGACGGATTTGGAGAAGTTGCGTCTGGCGACGGCGCTTGTGAAGCAGCGCGAGAAGGCAAAGAAGAGCCAGGCGACGCTGATATACGACCTTCTCGCGGACTTCCTCTTCCCGCATGAAGCCGCATTGCGGAACGCTTTCGAACGGATTACATTGTCAGTAAATACATTTGTTTCAGTCCTATCTGCTGATCTCCCTCTACACCTCCAGCCTCGACCGCCTGCAGTACTTCAGGCATCCGATCTCCAGAGACGATACCCCGGACTACTTCGACGTCGTCGTCAAGCCGCTTTGCTGGAATGACGTTGACGAGAGGTTAGATCGCCATGAGTATTGGGACGTGCAGGCTTTCATTGTGAGCACTCGACCATCCTTCCAGTCAGTCGTTGACTTGTCTTACAGGATGATATGAACCTCGTGTTGGACAACGCGATCTTGTACAACAAGAAGGACACTCCGTACTTCAAGGCGGCCGAAAAGATGAAAACGCAAGCGGCCCCCATTCTCTCGGCGTTGCATGTGTATTCGCTCCAGCAGCCGTTACCGCCTGCTGCATCAGCGAATGACCAGGAGGTTAAAGACGAACCGAACCCAGACGGGACACCTGCAGCAGCGACGCCAACGACACTCGGAGATCTGGAGCCTACGCTAGACCTTCTGCGTTTGCTCTGCGAGCGGGAACTTGTGACGGATGATCCGGAGATGGAGTACGAGCTGACGACCGCGCCGTTCGAGTCGCTCTTTGCTCTGGAGCAACCGGTTCTCAGGCTTCCGCCGAACGAACCTAGTACGCCTCCGCCTCCCCTACGAGAGTCGACTCCTACTCCTCCTCCTCCTCCACCACCTCCTCCGCTCCCTCCTGCAAAGAGCAAGGCCAAGAAGGCTCCTGCGAAAGGCAAGAAGACTGGTCCGAGCGATGACAGCACGGTCGCGTCAACACCTGCCACCGAGGAGGTGGTGTTTACCGAAACCGACGCTGATCCAGCAGCAGGAGAAATCGACGCTGAACCAGCAGCAGCGGAACCGAAGATGGAACCGGAGCAGACATCAGAGGTACCTGGCATGTCGCAACCACCGCCATCGTCTTCGTCGTCGGCCATCGTCGAGGCCATCGTCTCGGAAACGCCGTCCGAGTCTGCTGAACCCCAAGCGGCGCCGGGAAGCCCCATGCGTCCCGGCGTCAAGCGCAAGCGTCAGTCGTCGGATACGAGCCCGACGGTGGTTATCCCAGACGTGGTCAGCAGCGTCGACAACCGATCTTCATTCGCGCTGTTCAACCAGGGCTGGGTGCTTGATGCGAACACGCGGCGGGGCGGACGACAAGCGCCGCCTGACCCGAGTACGTTACCGCCGCTGCCGAAGAAGGCGCGGAAGGGCGACCGGCCCAAGTCAAGGCTGTCGGTTGTTGCGAGCACTGCGGAGGAGAACGAGACCCTTGACTCTCAGGCCGCCGCCGCTGCCGCAGCAGCGTCGTCCTCGGGCCTTGCACCTGCGTTCGAGTTGTCCTCCGAGCCTGCGCCACCAGCTCCCCGCGTCGAGACGCCTCGAAAGTCTGTCTCTGCTACGCCTTCGTCTCAACCCATGGACATCGACCGGCCGCCTGCTCCTCCACCTATTACGCCTCGAAAGAGAAGAGTGCCTGCTTCGGCAACACCGAGTCAGGCCCCGTCTGCATCTGGGAAAATGTCCAGCGTCCCACCTCCCGCCTCCTCCGATCCTGTTGCATCCACATCCTCCGACCCAGCGACGCAGTCCAGTGATAAGCCAGGCAAGCCACCCAAGCCAACGTTCCCGAAGCGACCGCGTCCGTCTCAGCCGCGACTGGACATCAATAACATCTCGCCCCCGAAGTACGAGGAGGGCAAAGATATGCTTGAAGACGGCACGCTTGGTACGTACCCCCGTGCCATCTGTTTCGCTTGCGTTCTCATGTCGTCTTCTCAGTGTGGGCCAAGATGCGTACGTCCATGTTTGTTCTCGGCTGCGTTCTTTTCTCACTGTTTCGTGTAGCCGGGTTCCCTTGGTATCCTGCGTTGGTGTTCGAGGAAGACGATCTCGGTGTGCCCCCTAAAGTACGGGGAGACAAGCCGTCGAGTGCGGCAAAGGAGCGTCTGCACCTCGTGCGCTTCTTCAGCGACCCGGTGTCATGGTAAAGTTCTCGCCATTGGTGCATTTTCTTTCCTGACACGTCGTGCAGGGGATGGATTCCGCCGAGCGGCCTCCAGATGTTGGGTGATGACGACGGTGCGTTGCCCGTGTTCCGTTTTTCACTGCATCGGCGCTGACATTGGGCTCAGCTGCGGATGGACTGATCTTGGGGAAGCAACGGTACAAGCAGAACAAGGATAGAAACGAGATCACCGCCGCGTATCGGTATGGAATTCATTAGCAGCTCTCGACACATGCTCAACCTTCGTATAGCTTAGCGATGGCCCAACTCCAAGACGGCTACGACCCAGCAATGGATCAAGAAGTCACACCAGAAGTCGACGCGTCGACCGCCGCGGGACCTACAGCAATACCGCAGCCGGCACTCGAGATGGAAATGCATGCCTCCGCTGCGGCGATCTGAGCAACGCAAATGCCCTTGTACAGCACTGTCGTACTTTTATGGTGTGTACTGTACTGTATTGTATGAAGAATGGGAAGGGTATACCATTCGGTACCCTTGGCGTCGGATTGGCCCGGAAGATCGGCGCGCGCGACCGAGCTTTTCCTCATGGAGCACCCAAGGGAGTCCAAGATTATACGCACCCTCGCGCAGAGGCCACGCTGGGCCGTCTTTACAGCCTCCGCTGCCCTAGGCTACCTTGCGCTCCAGACCACACTTTCGCTGGCCCCATTAGTCGGGTTGCTCGCGCTGCTGTTCACAGCGGCGCACGATGTGCGTGCTAAACAACCCAACGCCGCTGCTCCAGCAGTGCTTTGGGCATGCATCACACTCGGGGCTACCATAGCTCGCATTTCTCCCTCGTTAACCGCGCTTTCGACGCCCTTGGGTGCAGTGGTGCTTTCCGCTGTCATGAGCGGCGTCTCTGTGGCAGCGGCCATGCTCTTGGTCAACGTGGCCGTCTGGTCTCACGGTCTCTATGGTTGGGCAGGCCTCTGCACATTCCCGACTATATGGACTGGTCTGGGGTGGCTTGAATCAACGACTCCTCTCGGCAGGCTCCTCTCGTGGACGCCGCTGAAGGGGTCTGGGATGTACGAATGGATTATGCCATACATCGGCCCCTCAGCTCTCGACTGGATTACAGCAGCTTGGGCGGTTGTCTTCGCGGAGCTTATACTGTATACCAGTCCCGTCGAGGAACTCGAGGATCTTGAGCCGTACGCCGACGACCCGAACGTTGGCGCTCCGATTGAGGAAGCGGAGATCCCGCGGAGGCATGTTCCCAAGCTCGCGGTCCTCCTGGTAGCACTCGCGATACCATCGCTGATTGTCAACCCATTTCACCAATCGACCCCACCCGCTGAGCGCAACTCCACGCGGCTTCCTGTTGTTTGCATTCGTCCACCGTACTCAGACAAGGAAGGACCCGCTCGACCGCTATATCGATGAGAGCAAGAACTTCACTTCGAACGGTCGTCTACTCTTGTGGCCTGAAGGCGCCGTGACTGTGCATTCGGCCGAGCAACGCATTGCGATGTTTCAGAAGATCAACGATACCTTAACAGGTCGTCAGCAACGCACTTGGATCGCTGTTTCTTACATCGAACCATCTCGAGCGCAAGGCAAACAACGGAATGCAGTCACCGTTTTTGGTAGCAAAGGCGAACTGTTCACGTATTACAAGCGCAACCTTGTCCCGTGTGAGTGCCATGCAATCGCCTCCCAATGCTTAAGCTGATGCTCGCAGTGGTGGAATCTTACAGTCAGATTACGGAGGACAAGCCGCCTGAAGTTCATCAGCTTCCCCTCGATGTGAACCCTCCTGGCAAGAACAGGGGAAGCCATGACATACACGGTGTGGCGCTGTCTGCGGGTATCTGCCTCGACTTCGCCAGTTCCTTTCCCGCACTGTCCCAGAAACCCGCCCTCATCCTCGCTCCAGCCAATACATGGCACGCGGAAATAGGCGAGGCAATGGCTGCCCATGCACGCTTGCGCGCGCGAGAACTTGCCACCCACGTTCTTTGGTGCGATGGCGGCGCAGGTGGCAGAAGCGCACTATTTGGTCCCGAAGGAGATGTTGTGTATCAGGTCGGCGGGGGCAGCTGGCTTGCGACCCTCGACATGCCTTATCCGTTTGAGGAGAGACGGAGTGCATATGGGGTGCTGGGGAGCACGATTCCGGTAGGACTCATGTGTCTCCTGCTACCATTTTTGCCGCTGCTCGCGGGAGCAGCCATTTCCGTCACTGCACCGATGGGCAAGTGAATGGCTGTTCGCGGAATTGCAGTGCGGGAGAGTATCGCTAACCTTATACCAGCAAGGCGGCGTGATAGCGATAGAACCCCACTCCTCATTCAGTTTTGACATGAATCGAGCTCGGATGTCGTGTTCGGGATAACATGTAGCGCGGGCAGTGTGTAAGTGCAGTGAAGGGCCAATAACGATTTGCACCCCGTTTTGAGGTGCCCAGAAGACTGCGCTTCGAACAGCGTACGGTTGCACATTGAGACGGCATAAAGGAGTCGGAGGAGGTAGCGAACTTGACAAGCAGTACGATGGCTCCAGAATCTCCCACTACACTAGCTGTCTCACAACGTCGTCTCTACGTCGTCCTCCCAACTGCGTTGCTGCTTGGGTATCTCGCGCTTGGATCAACACCAAGCTTCATTCCCGTAGTACTGGTCCTCGCCGGACTGCTCGACATTGCTCCACGACTCGACAAACGTGACCTCAGCGTTGCCTGCCTTGCGCTCTCTTTCGGAGGGACACTTGCGCGATGTGGCCCCGCGTATACTGCCCTTGAAACGCCAGGTCTGTCTTTGCTACTGTCGTTCGCCGTCGTGGCGGCGGAGAGTGGCGTGGCATCCCTCGTGGCCGTTGGCGCGACGAAACTTGGTCGAAAGTCATCGAGTGGCTGGGTGCGCCTATGCGCCTTTCCTGCACTCTGGACGGCATGGGATAGTCTCGCCATGACGCCGCTCGGACGGCTTGGGACATGGACACCGGCACAGGGTTACGGTGCATATGCATGGACTCTTCCGTTCATGGGTGCTCCTGCAATCGACTGGGTCGCTGCATCATGGGCTGTCGTGCTAGCCAGTATGTTGGGACGTCCCGCGTCCCATCCTCGCGAGCAGAACTTGGTGGACCTCGGGCTACAGACCAACCACAGTGACGAATCTGCATTACTGGCGGCAAACGCGCCGCTCGGTGCCAGACCCAACGCAGGCCCGTCGCGTCTGACACTTGCCCTCCTTGCTCTAGCAGTTCCATCATTCTTTTACACACCAGCGACGTCGACTACGCCGCCGCCGCAAGCGTCGACTATGTTGACCGTTGCTTGCATTCTCCCCCCGAAATCCGCCGGCGTGTCCGACGAGATGCGCTACATCACCGAGAGCAAACACTATCTCACGACAGTCGATCTGATAGTCTGGCCAGAAGGGGCAGTTCGCGTGCAGACGAAGCAGGAGAAGGAGAGGATGCTCGCCAACGTCACGAAGATGATTGGAATTCAAAGCCATCCATGGGTGGCCGTGTCCTACATCGAGCCCGCAGGCCCAGATGCCCCAGAGAAGCAACGAAACTCCCTGACAGTGTTGAACTGGAAGCAGGAGCTCTTCACGTACCACAAGCGTCACCTAGTCCCAGGCAAGTTCCTAGAGCGAGCTCGCAATGCCAGCTGACGTGCGCGTGTAGGTGTCGAGTCTCACGGACAGGTCACAACTGGCGAGGAACCCGAGGTGTACGATCTCCCGGTAGCAGTACGCAAGTCTGCGTGGCAGGAGGTCCCGATTTCGGCGTCCATCTGCCTTGACTTCGCGAGCCCGCTACCAGTCCTCGAACGCAAGCCAGCGTTGATCATAGCACCAGCGCATACTTGGCACGACGAGATAGGAGACGCCATGATAGCGCAAGCCCGTATGCGAGCAAGAGAGCTCGATACGCGTGTGCTTTGGTGCGACGGAGGCGGCAGTCAACGCGGAGCCCTTCTTAGCCCCGAACGCGACGAGGTGTATCAGGTCGGCGCGGGCACTTGGGTCAAGAAGATTCAGGTGCCGTACCCTTACACGCAGGGTCGCACCGTCTATGGCACACTTGGCTGGGCAGACATGTTGCCTATCCTGCTCCTGTGTGTTGTGCTGCCATTTGTTCCAGTGGCGGGCAACCCTGGCCAGGCGCTACTGAGCGTCATGATGCCCGAAGGCAGCTCTTTACACGCGCGTCTGGCTGCAGCGCGGGAGACTCTACGAGGTGTTGTCGGACAAGGCGGACAGAGACCAAGAGGCGAGCGAGCTCCGCTCCTCGGTGCGCCGGACCACTTTGAGGACCTTGAGGATCCCTGATCCCACCATTAATATTGCCGTGTACCTACTGAGTCCCGCGCGTGAGAGCTTTTGCTAAAATTTGTCCGTATGAAATCTGCAATATAGTCTGGGTTCGGAGGATCCTGCATGCCATTACACCGTGCAGTGAGGGAACAGTAGTGCTAAGTAATATGTTACAGATCGAATCGTCATGTCCAATCAGTCGTCATCCATCTGGTCGAAGAAGTCGTCCGCGTAGTCCATGTCGTCCGAATGCTGACAGGGAGACTTGA
>KV426029.1:24433-40153 GCA_001632375.1 Exidia glandulosa HHB12029 | reverse complement strand
CTCCGCTCCTCGGTGCGCCGGACCACTTTGAGGACCTTGAGGATCCCTGATCCCACCATTAATATTGCCGTGTACCTACTGAGTCCCGCGCGTGAGAGCTTTTGCTAAAATTTGTCCGTATGAAATCTGCAATATAGTCTGGGTTCGGAGGATCCTGCATGCCATTACACCGTGCAGTGAGGGAACAGTAGTGCTAAGTAATATGTTACAGATCGAATCGTCATGTCCAATCAGTCGTCATCCATCTGGTCGAAGAAGTCGTCCGCGTAGTCCATGTCGTCCGAATGCTGACAGGGAGACTTGATGCTTGGAATCTGAGATTTCGTCTTCTGGGACGGCGAGCTGAGTAACCAGTCTTCAGACGTGGTAGAAGTGAAGACACCCAGAGAAGACGAGCTGCTATGAAGTCAGAAAAATGGCACGGCACTGAGACAGACTTCCTACGTCTTCGAGGATTTGGTTATGGAGCTGGTGCGGTAGAGAGTCGGACGCGGTGTCTTCTCGTCGACTGGCTGAGACGACGAATGTTGATCGCCATTCTCGTCCCACTTCGTATGTTGACGGCGAAGGGGTGTTGAATCGCCACGTTCGCGCATGTCGGAGTCAGAGTCACCGAGACGAAGAGCGTCCATCTTGCGGAAGGGAAACGGTTTTGTACGTCCGTTGTCGATCGCGTTGTCGCGAAGAGGCATCTTCTGCGATCCTTGGGAGGATGTTCGCACAACGCTCTGTTGGCTGGGGGTACGGTCGTGTTGTAAAGCAGCCAAGACGGTATCGGGAATCGGGTCGTCCGAGTCGTCCGAGGTGGTCGCATTCGTCCGAGGTCGTGCAGACGCACTCGCCTTCAGTAAGCGCATCTTCGCACCGTTGCTCGACGCGAGCCGGGAACTTGCTCTCATGGACGAGCCGCTCGCCGATTCAGCGCTTGAGGTGAGGTCGATAGCGGTAGGGTCTCGTTTCTTGGTATTGCGAGGTTTCTTTCCTGTTGGTCTGGGAGGTACCTCGACCACATGCGCATCCGAGGACTCCTCGTCCGTGACTGTACTCGTCGGAGCAGCCTTTGCTTTGCCCCGACCTTTGCGAACGCTAGAGCCCTCGGATGCGTCGGATGTCATGTCGATAGGTTGCGAGGATGTTGCCCGTGACCGAGGAGGTTTGGTCACTGTACGCTGAACATCCTCCTCCTCCTCCTCATCGGAATCGACCTCGAGGTAACCGGGCTTCTTCTTCGGCGTCATTGCTCGTGAAGGTGTGGCCGGAGCGATGACCGCGTCGTCTACAGCTGTACTCTTCGTGCGTCGAGAGATCTTCTTCGGAGTCCGCCTAGACGTAGTCGAAGCCGAGCTCTGAGGCTCGTCGGTGTCGTCCGCGTCCGTCACTGCAGCCTTGCTCCTAGACTTGGCCTTCGCGCGACGCGTAGATGTCGTAGAAGCGTCGCTCTCATCCGCCGGCGCCTTCGCACGAGCCTTCCTGCTCCTCGTCCGTGTCGACACCACGGAGCCGTCGCTCTCCTCGACCTCCATCGGCTGCACGGGGTTCTTCGCTGCCTCTAGCTCGAGTCTCTTCTCGTCCGCCTCTTCCTGCTCGATCTCCTTGCGCCTCTGACGAGCCCGCGCGCGCATCAGCGCTTCGCCCGCGCCGTCAGCTTCGTCGTCGTCGGGGAACATCAAGCTGCCATAGCGGCTGCTGGCGCGCATAGTCTTGAGTGCATCTGGACGGGAGCTTCCAGTATCCTGCATGATGAGGGCGAGCGCCGCCTCGGGGACGAGGACGGAATGAATGAACGTCTGTGTGCTGAGCGGTGCATAGCGCGGTTGCGCGGTGTTGAGGACCTCTGGCGGATACAGCGCAAAGAGCGCTTGGTGCAACACGACAGAGCCTCGTTCGCCGTAGCTGCAAACCCGCGGGAGTGAGCACAATTCGCTTGCGACAGTAAGTGGGAAGACGTACTATCCAGGCTGGATGTTTTCAAAAACAGCATACTGTCCCATCGCGCTCTCCGCAACTCTGGCGCCGACCTTGACGATGTTCTCCACAGCCTCTATGAAGAAGCTACTCGTCTTCGGATCCGCCAACACACCGTCCAGCACTTTGCGCACACGCGATTTGTGCACGCGCGCAGGCAGCATGTCGAAGTCAATTTCGGTCGGCCAACCAGCTTTGATAGCCTGCGGGAGGATCTTCGCCTCGAAGCGGTGCCGCTCGCACACAGAGATGTACGCCGTCATCGGGGCGCGCATACCCTTGATGTTCGCACGCCGCGGTGCCGGATGCGCGTGCTTGAGCGCGTGCCGAAGTAGCTCCTTGTACGTCGCAGAGACCTTCGCCGGGAGCAGCTCGTCGCAGAACTGGCAGAGCAGGCTCGGGTCGATTGGTGCAACGCGGTCAGGCGAGAAGCTCAGGTCGGCGCTGTGACAAGCATATATCAGCTAATATGCACAGTCTGGTAGGCATTACCACGTACTCGAATGAACTATCGCCATCCGCCTCTTCACTGCGCTTTCTACGCTTCGAAGACCGATCCGAGTCATTGGCATCCTCGTTTGGCCGCTTGGGACTCTCCTTCGCTATCGGCCTGCGCGCGACACCGGCCATCGGGAAAGGACGCAGCGCAGGCTCGCTCGAAGAAGTGGACGTCGATGAGGCAGAAGACGAGGGCAAAGAAGAAGACGAGGGAGGGGGAAGCGGGAACGGCTCCATAGTCCGGCTGAGCAACTCCGGGCGCACAGGAGACGGCGTGTCGACGGTCATGTCCAGAGCCTTGACTTTGGCATTTGCCACTGACGGAGTGGTTGGCTGCTGGCGTTTCTTTGGAATGAACATATGCAGCGTAGGATCCCTCTTCTTCGGCGCGCGGGCGTTGGCATTAGGAGCAACCGACTTCTTCAGTGCAACACTGCTCGTCGACGCCGTATCAGCGGTTGGTAGCTCGTTCCGTATGCGGGTAGTAGATGCAGACTTCTCGGGAACAGCCATGGGGAAAGGAGCCACAGCGGACGATGCAGAGCTAGGCAGGGGGACAGGAAACGGAGCAGGCTCGTCGCGAGCAGCCTCTTTAGCTTTCCCCTTCTGCGCGAGATGTGCAAGAGGAAACGGTTCAGGCTCGAGGACTCGGTCCTGCGTCGCTGTCTTGCGTATCTTCGCGACGTCGAGCGGAAACGGTGCTGGCTTCGGCGAGTCGGGCTCGGGCTGCAGCAAGCGCTTCCCTTCGTGAAGATCGTGCATAGGAAATTGTCGCGATTTCGGTTTCGCCGAACCGACACCGTTGCTGTTCGATAGAGCTAGAAGGACGAAAAGGACGTGAGTAAATGTGCACAACACAATATGGGAATGTGGCGCGTACGACCTCGTCTAGGCGCTCTGGGCGTCTCATCGTTCATATCATCGTCGTCTTCATCGCGCCTATTCGAGCTGGATATGGTACGTGCAGAGGAGCTGCGGGAGGGAGCTGAGGACTTGGCAATCTTGGTCGACGGCGCTGCTTTCGCGGTGGCCGCGGAGGTCTTCGTCATTGCCGCACTGAACGGGTTCGCCGGTGCACGAGGCTTGGCTGCCTTCTTCTTGGACTTGTCTTGTGCGTCGAGATTCGCGAGGACCCTGGAACCCGACGCGCGCGGCGGGCGGTCGTCGCGGCTGGACGAATCCCGGCGCGTCTTCGCTGGCTTCTTCTTGGCGGGTGAGCCTGGCTGGCTGCTCTTGTCGGTGAGCAGCAGGGGGTCGTCGCTGTCAGAGCCATTCTCGATGTCGTCGTCCGGAAGCGTGCTCCGTCGCGTGCGCTCATGCTTAGTCGGCGAGGAGCGCGCCGACGGCTGCGAGGTGACGCGCTGTTTCTTGTCCTGGCTCTGGGACGACTTGAGCGTGCTCTGAGAGACGCCGCCAAACCGGTCGACGTAGCTCATCGGTCGGCGCGTGCTGGAGCGCTCGGGTCAAGTGGTGGCCGGCAAGAGGAAAGCGGGAGCAAAACAGGGATGTTGCCCGGCCAAACAACACGGTCGCGCAAAAACTCCGCCCAATGACCACGCGACCGAAAGGAAGCACTCTGCAGGCATACACGGACCAAATTTTCTTGTGGATTCGTCCTCACTTCGCGTACGAGTTACGCAGCATCAAAATATCTCAAGTCCGCTCTATTACTGCTAATCACGCCCGCGTCTGGGCCGCCAGCGCCGCGTTCATCGTCATCCACGTCTTCTCCACGTATCCCAGAAGCTTGTTCATGTCCGAGCTCCAGTCGTTCAGCACGTCCTCCGCGCTCCGCCGCTTGCTGAACGTAACGACGCCCGAGGGCCGGTCGATGCGCGCCCACACGGTGCCGCTGACGACCAGGCGCGAGAGCGTCTCCTCCGTCTGCGCCGTCGTCAGGTCCAGCAGCTGCGTGAGCCGTGTGACCGTGATGCGCGTGTAGTACTGCGACACAACACGGATATTCTGTGCAGAATGTCAGTACGTGCGAAGAACAAGGCTGAAAAGGAGACGTACATGCTCGATAACGCGTGTGTGCAAGTCCTCCCACCGCTTCTCGTTCCCTGGCCCAAATACGCTCGTCGCGCTGAGCGTCTCGCCGTATATGCCCTGGATTCCCGGCCAGCGCATCAACTCTTGCGTCGTGAAACACTTGAGCAGGTTGCTGTAACGTGTCAGATCAGGGATATCTCTGCAAGCAGAGTAACACGCACTAGTGCACTTCAAGCTTTGCGAGTGCGGGGTCCGTGAATAGCTTGTGCAGCATGTTGGACTGCTCGTTGTCGTGCGGCGCAAGGACGACGTAGTAAACGATGTTCTCCAATGCCTGCGCGAGGTGAGTGTGGGTGCGCGCGGAGATCACAGTACACTACGTACTTCGCGCCCTTTACCGCTCGCGTCCTCCTTGATATACGGCGTCTCCCAGACCTTGTACCAGTACTGGGCGACGTCGAGGTACGAGTTGTAGTGCAAGCTGAATTGGATCATCAAGTCGTAGTACTTCAGCTTCAGTTCCTGTAATGCTGTTCAGCACGTCGCACGAGACGTGAGCACTACACGCAGCGTACTTCGTTCCCCTTCTGAGCAAGGAACTTTTCGCTAATCTTGCGGCCGCCGACGCGGACCTTAACCCACTCGGCCTCGCCGTCTGCCAACGAATCCTTGCCCGCGACCTTGTCCTTCTCGCGCGCGACGGCCTCGAGGAGGCGCATCTGCTCGAGGATGAATTGCGTCTTCTCGTCGCGCTCCATGCTCGAGTACGTCTCGACCTGGAGGTCGGAGAGGAGGTCGGAGGCCGTCTGCAGCGATTCGAGGCGCTTTTCGGGGTTGCTGGTCGCGAGGGCTTCGTGGTGGGCGGCGAGCTTCTTGGTGACGCGTGCGCGGTGCGTCTCGAGGAATATCTGACCACAAAAGTCAGTACTGCCCATCATAACATCCAGGACACGCGTACCTTTCCCTCCGTGACGGTGCGTAATGTCTCGATAGTCTGGAGCCAGCGTTCCGTACCGGCAGAGGCGCCAATCTCGTCGGTCCAGCCACTCGTCTGCTTGACCATAGCCTCGACGACGTTCTTCATCTGGCCATGCTTCTTGGAGAGCGTGTTGAGCGACGAGTTGAGGAGGTCAAAGTCTTTGGCGTCTTTGGCAATATCGAGGATGGCGGTGGCGACGCGCGTCGTCGACGGGGTGTCCGATGCCTGAATACGGCGTCAGTCGCGTCATAGAACGATGGAGTGGATATACTCACATTTCTACATTGCTTCTCGAGTACGAGGAGCTTGTCGACGGCTTCCTGGACCTTGCCAGCCTGCGGGACGCGTGTGCGCGTTCAGAAACAAGCGCTGGACACAAAGCCAGACCGTCGCGCACCTGTGCGAGCTCCTTTGCCTGGGGAAGTAGCGTGTTAACCTCGGGCGAAAAGTCGCGTTCCTGCTTTCGCGTCGTCTCGGACATGGCTTGAGAGAGTGAGAGAGGATGGAGACAAGAGCCGTAAGTCCGTGTCCCCGCTCTCTCTTCCTCCAGTCGAAAATGCCGCGCCGGTTCGCCGCGCAGGTGCACCAGACGACGAGCCGGCTCCTGGAGGCCAAGCACATCCGTCGCGCGCCAGCCTGGTACCACGTCGTGCTCGAGCACCCACCCGTCCCGCTCCCGCCGCGCGCGCCGCCGAACCGCGCGCAGTTCGACGTGCGCCCCAACTCGGCGCCCAAAGACGCGCCGCGGCGTATGGGCGCGCCCAACGTGCGCCCGCTGCCCGTTTACTATCTCGAGGACGAGATACGGCGGCAGTTCTTCAAGGACCACCCGTTTGAGGCCTTCCGTCCGCGCTCCTTGCACGAAAAGGGCCTCATTGACGACGAGCACCCCATCCGCGGCGAGGCGTGGACCCGTTTACGACAACGCGGTCGACATCCCAGTGCAGAAGAGTGCGTTTACATTCCGTCTCGATAATTTAATGTTGAAGCAATTCACAGCTGCGTGCTCTTCGCGCTCAATTTGCACGTCGCGCACGGTCAGCCCCTCTCGGACGCGTACGAGCTCGCCGTGACCCAGTTCCGCGCCCTCCGCTCCGAGGCCCACATCGCGAGCGCGACTGCCAGGCTCGAGGCGCAGGCGTACGGCGCCCGGTTCACCGAGCCGACCGCGGTCGAAAAGTCCTTCCAGCGCGAAGAGGACAACATGCGCAGTTGGGATCTCCAGACTGAGCTCGACTCTGGCGCACTTGCCGCTCGTAAGCGTTGGAAGATGATCATCGAGCGCAAGCAGGACGCAGAGTTCAGCCGCGGCGAGGCATACGTCGCGCTCTGGAAGAAAGGCGAGCTCCCAGACTACCTCCCTGCGAGCGCGACGCCGCATATTCAGGGTCGGCCAATGCTCGACCAGGCCGTCGCGGAGACGGAGCCACAGGATGCACCCCCAGTATTCTAATTTACACCCTGCTATCAATCGTACTTATGGAATTATCTTGCATTCTGGATGCTGACACAATGACAGCGTGACTTGTGTACGGTGGCAATGACTTGGTTGCCACCCACAGATTCTAAGACGGTGACATTGAGAGTTGGAGAGAAGTAGTACAAGAGATTGATAGAGCGAGCGCGACAGCGTAGTGGCGAGTGGCAAGGAGATCCAAGTTCAGAAAGAATCAGAGCCCTCCACGGAGCGCGAGCACAAGATGGAGCACCGAGCCCGCCTGGATGCTGCTCTCGCGCGCCGTCTTGTCGTCCGTCCTACACACAACGTCAGAAATCTCTCTAACAGCGAGCACGTAGGGGGGACGCGTACAGTTGCCGACCGCTGAAGATGAGGCGCTGCTGCTGGGGCGGCACGCCGGACTGCTCCTCGACCTTCTCCTTGATGCGCGTGATCTACAGCGCGATCGGTCAGCGCTCCCAGCTCCAGCATCCACGAGCTCGACGCGCACCTTGTCGTCGAGGTCGATGTCGAGCTCGATCTGCGTCGCGTCAGCCAGGCGACCGATGTGGCGCGGCCCATACCTCCTTGCCCGTAAGAGTCTGCGCGCACAAGAGATTTAGTCGGGACTATGGGCGCTGAATAGGCGGGCGAAGGCTTTACCTTGACCTTGATAATCATCGCTGCGAACGAGGACGGTGCGTGCGGGATGTGGCTGAGTGAGGTGAACCTGGAAGCCGCGTAACAGACTCCGCCGCAGCGCGCGTATTTATTCTGCATCCGCATCTCTCCTTGCATTCTCAGGCCGTGGACTTCGGACATCCTGCTCTATACTGTCAAAGCGCGCTACACTAGGAGAGCTCTACTTCCAAAGTAAACTGACGGTCCGACGGTCCCACAAGATACAAGAAATCTTGCCATCTTACATCTCGACCACAGACGAAGGAAGCCTACTGTCTTACTGCTTGGTCTATGCAGTTCGGCAGCTATCGGCGGTTGAAGTCAAAGTGTTCAAGGTTATTACTTTATGCACGGCCGACTTGCTCAAACACACTCGATAGCACTAAAGCACCGATACGCACCGCCTCCATATCCAGAGCAATGCATTCCGGGTCAGGGTCCACTATCTTGACCCCGCCCATATAGACGAGTCCTACGGTCGCATTTAGCCCCAGCACGTGACAACGATGTAGCAGTATACGCACCAGCCTCTGTGTCCGACGTGAACTGACCATCCGACATGGACGCCTCGTCGTCCGACGAGTCATTCTCCGACGATGCAGAGTCAGACGGTGGCTGGAGTGGCAACGCCCTGGCAGGAGAGGCACAGCGCGCGAGTTTCACAACCATTTCCTTAAGCTCCTCGGGACTGGCATCTGCAAGTGTCGAATGCGAGCTGCCAACGCTGTCATCAGGGTCACGTTGACTATCATCTCCGTCACGTCGCTTTGGAGGGGGTCCAGGACCTGATAAAGAGCTTAACACGCAATGACTGCATATTCATAACCCACGTACTAGTACTGCTGTCGCGTTTACGCTTCTTCCCCTGGTCATTCTGGGCAGGCGTCCAAGTCGGCTTGGACATCATGATCTCGCGCAGTTCCGGGGTCCCGTAACGCGTGAATATCGCGATGGTGTATCTCATCGCCCACAATAAAGAGGCCTTGTCGTCTACCGGGACGATGCGTGGCTCATTCGTGGCTCCTGTAGTGAACTGCATGGTACTTGAGCCTTGCCTGTCAAGATAGAGCAACTCCTGTTGGAATGACGTGAGCGACGCAACATGCAACAATACTACCAGTGCACGGACCCCCATATGCACGACCATATACATCCCGTCGAGGAGATGATGGCAAGTCGGGGACCCGAACGCCGCATTGAGGCTGTCCTCAATGGGCGAAACGCTGTCGCGAGTCAGGGCTAACCGTTGCCACGCAGGGACGAAGACGTTCGCGGTCTGATACCACTCGTCGTGAACGTTGCCGATGGCTGCCTGGAACTGGGCGTTGACGCGAGCTGAGCTCTCCGAAAGCAACCGCAACATCGGCGAGGACCATCTTCTCTCGAAAATATGCATCGCACATAATATCGGCTCTTCGCCCGTGAACATGCAGGTGGCCTCCGTTCTCGCGTACGGGGCGACCATACCGGGAAACGCCGCTTCCTTCTTGACCTGCGCCAGCATTGGTTCAAGTTAGACTGAAAGGGAAACTTGAACAGGCAGTCATACCTCGTGGTTCTCATTTATATATTCAAAGATGGCTTCCAAGGCCGCCGGTTGGGAGCCCAAGTCAACGCTCTCCTTCTCGCCTAAGATGGTGTGAATTATAACGAAGTGCATATCGCACGGCTTACCGTTGTTATACGTGTAAACATCCAGTATAATGCCACTCTTGGGTTTCAGATTGCTGGAGAACTCGTCCTCCTCGAGCCGCTGGGAAGCCATAGACGTTCCTTCGACCCTGTACACATCGAGTCGTCGTGCGTTGGGCAAGAACGCTGGGTCCTCGCCGGCTGGCCCCAGGTTAAACGCGCCGAAGGCGAGCCGGCACGCATCGACGAAGTGATGCAGTCGCAGGTGCGGAACGGTGTCGGGATGGACTAAATTCGGTGTTTTTGTATTCGAATTCTCGTTATTGAGCAAAGGAACGTGCAGTAACGGCACCCCCATTCTGTGTTCGAAAACTTGGAATGCGAGGTCATCAAGCAGGTAGAGAGGCATGGTGGTCAGAGGCAAGAGCGACAGGCGGTCCGGACCGATGATCGGAACTCCGCAAGCGCAGCGTAAAAGAGCTGCCTTGCCGGTCACGAGTAGAAGCTGAGCTTATAGAGGGCAAACCTCGGAAAGTAGAGTGCAACAGCGTCGTAAAAGTCCATTGTCGGAATGCGCAAGGAGGATGATAAAATACAACTTGAAAACAAGCCATAAAGCCTCAAGGAAGCTTCAAGCAAACCCCGTTCTACGCGGACTCCTGCGGAGTGAGAGGCGTTCCCTTGCCCATGTATCCCGGCTGGTACATCGAGACTCCGTTTGCGTCGTACTTAACAGGACGCGGACGCTTGTAGATGCAGCAGCACCCGCATACGCGGCTCGGCTGCGGTTCCTCCACTGTCCCGTCGAGGCGCTGCCCTTTCTTGCTCGGGAGATAGCGTCCGGCGTGGATGACGTTCAGAGTAAAAGCGGAGATCTGGAGAACCGAGGCAAATGTACGTCAGGCACCAAGTGGGAAGGCAGTGCGTAGTGCGTACAGTGATGGGGAGAGCGTCCCAGACGTAGACGAGCCACTCATGTGTCAGGGAGTATCCCGTCGCAGGCTGATTTTCGCCAAATTTGACCGTCGCGAACTCTGTGTCAGATCTGCGTCAGCGTCATGCTCAACCCAGTCACTGAGTTACGAGTCGCACTGACCAAGCGTGCGATACACGGAACGCAGGATGATCATGCCCGCGCTGAGGTAGAAAGCGACAAAGAGAGGGTTGATGGCTTTGCGCGCCTCGCCGTGCGCAGCGCGTGAGCGCTTGTCGAATACGATGGTGATGCCCACAAAGATGAGGAACATAAAGACCTGGAACGCCAGCGCGGCGATGAGGATGTCGAAGCCTGTCCGGACCGTCGTAAGGTCGTCCCCGTTCTATCGAGGCGAGTTAACCCAATATTACTCCTGCTAGAGATGGAGGTGTGCATACAAGCATGCTCGCAGAGACTGCCTGAGTGAGAATAGAAACGATATCGCACAGAACGAAGATCTGAGTAGGCAACGGAATCAGACGCTTTGACGGGAGGAGACTTGACAACCCACCTTCGTGATGAGCGTATGAGAGACGATGCTGTGTTCTTTACCGAGGTAGGACATCATCCGACCAACGAGCATATAGTCTGAGACGCTGATGTCAGCGTGCATCTTCCCGCGAGACGATGTGCTCTCACTTTGAGCCGCGATGAACGCCGGCGCAACAATAACGCTGACTTGGGAGACGACGAGCGGCCACAACGTGTAGAACTTGACAATGGAGTACCATCTGGGTCGCAGATCCGGGTCAGTTGTAGGATACCGAGGGGGAGCGACAGTGACGAACCTGAAGGCAAATCCTTCCGTCTCCAGGATGAGACCGATGATCAGCGGCCACACCCACCACGTCCGGTAGCGAATGGCTTGTCCAATATGCAGGAGAAGAGCAATGCCAAATATTACGGTGAAGAGGAGCGCCGCGGGTTTGTTGGCGTCGTAGTCGTAGTTGGGACCGGTATCATCATCTGCACGGTCCGAACGGTAAGCGTCAATGACGACAGAACTGGGAGATCAGAACGAGAATGCGCACCAGACATTATTCAAGGGGCAATTGGCGAGAAAGAGAGGGAGGAATGAGAAGATGAGGAAGTATTCTATGGGTCTAGAGGTAATGTTGCACTGAAGAAAAAGTTCCCACTCATGGCTCGATAAATACGCGATGCGGAGACGCCTGGAGCTGCGGCGCATGTCTTGGGTAGATATGCACAGCATGGACTGCGAGTAGTACTGTATAGAGAGGCGCTTGCAAAGCCAAGCACCCGCAGCAAGGAACGAGGCAATCGTCGGTGCGCGGTTGACAGTGAACCGCCCCGGTATCTTCGCATTGCGACCTGCTCTTGGACTTGCAGCAACAAGAAGCACGAATGCACATGCCCAGTAGGTTAGCGTTGCAGTCGTTGGCGCGCGAAGTCGACAGCAAGACCGCTGCTCGATCGCGTACAGAATGAAGAGGGTGCTACACAGCCACATGATCCTCGCTCAAATCCGGAGTCCAGGACAGCCTTTCTTTTCCCGCTCCGGGTACAATATTTATATCAACCCTCCCGCAGCCATGACATGCGTCATGCGGGCTACAGGTTAGGATGTTATACGCGATGTTACTGCGGGTGCGGTGAATGTGCTCCTTGTATAGTATATTGACATTCGTACTCAAATAACCCGTTGGATCTGGAGGACACCATCCTACCGTAGGACAAGCTGAGAGTTAGATGCGCTCTTCTTGAGAGCTCGAACAATGCTGAGACATGCACGTACTCCCCTGCCTCGCCATCGAGTAGTTCACTACCTCTGACTACGTGGTTTTACATGCGCACGAGCCCACAATCAAAGCTCTGGAGTGAATCGACAGAGGCATATACTACTATCCACTACGACTGAACGACACAGGTAGTAGCCGTTGCTTCTTCTTGTGACGCACGCAACCCCCGATGCGTTACAAGTTCCCCTGGGAAACGGGGAACAGAAGTGCACGCCGCAGCGCGAAACGTTCGCACGCTTCCGTGCCGACTTAACGGTCACAGACGATTGAGTGCAACATTCGAGAAAGTCCATTGTGCAATGCGAAAATAGATACAAGCGTACATCATCATGCCTTCGACAGGGAGCGGCCAGCCTAACAGCCCAGTCCTATGAAGGTCACAGCACATCACGTCTACACATCAGTGCTCTGCAAGAGACGGAGCTCCTTGGAGTCGTTCCCGTTCCCGTACGAGGGCAGACCGTTTGAATGGTACTTTGCAGCACGCGAGCGTTTGCCGAAGCATCCGCACCCTCGGCTTGGCCTGGGCTCCTCGACAGTCCCGTCGATGCGGAGGCCTTTGTCGAGAGGGAGATAACGCCCGACGTGGATGATGCTGAGAGTGAGGATGGAGATCTAAATACGTGAGGCATAAGCTCAGGAAGGATACTCATTTACGAAGGAAGACATGAACGTACCGTGATGGGCAAGGCGTCGAAGGCATAGAGCAGCCACTCGTGGTCGAGCGAGTAGCCTTTCGCAGGCTGGTTAGGGCCGAACTTGACGGTCGAGAATTCTGTCGGGAGTTGTAATCAGCAACTAAAGTACAATGTTGCAAGTAGTGGACTGTCGTACCAAATGTACGATAGATGGAACGGAATATGATCATGCCGGCGCTGATGTAGAACGCAATGAACATCGGCTTGACGGGCCTCCTCGCCTTTCCGAGCGCTTGGTAGGAGCGTTTGTCGAACACGATAGTGATGCCCACGAAGATGATGAACATGACCACTTGGAAGACTAACGAGGCAATGAGGATGCTGAACCCGGTCCTCGTCGTCTTGTAATCCTTCGAGTTCTGCAGATAGCCAGAGGTCAGGTCGCGTTGCGAGGGTCATTCAACACGTACCGTGAGAGTCGCCGATACACCTTGTGATATGATGGAAACCACGTCGGAAACGACAAAGATCTGGGTGAATGCTTTAGTATCCGAGACGCCGACAGTTGGAGAGTAGAGTGTACCTTCGTGATGAGCGTATGAGATACAGGGCTGAACTCCTTGCCGAGGTACGACATGAGACGACCGACAAGCATGTAGTCTGCACAACCGTCAACACGCCGGAATCTGGCAAAGGATATCGGTACGCGGACGTACTCTGAGCGGCGATGAACGCAGGCGCGACGATCAAGCTAGCCTGCTCGATGAGAACCGGCCAGTTGGTGAATAGCTGGTCGATGGAGTACCATCTACGTGAGAGGAGGGGTCCAGTGAGAACTGTGTAGCCACGAGCCGCGGTGGACGCACCTGAACGCGAAGCCCTCGCACTCGAGCACAAGGCCGATGATCAACGGCCACACCCACCACGTCTTGTAGCGAACGGCCTGTCCGGTATGAAGGAGGAAGAGAAGACCAAAGACGACGCAGAAAATCAGCGCTGCTGGTTCACTTGCGTCGAACGTGTAGTTGGCGTGAGGGACATGAGGCGGAACGACCGGTTTGGGGATCTGAGGATGAAGAACCTCAGGAGGAGGAAGGTTGGGAGGATTAATATCTGGCAGGATGGGAGCATGTCAGTCATGTCGAGCGAGTGCAGTAGTCAATGCGACCCACCAGGCATATGTATGTGATCGAAAATAAGTCGAAGACGGAGCTGGGTTGGATCAAAGAAGTTTCGAATGCTGCACTGGAGAAACTGCTGAGAGCTGCGAGAGTCACGCTTTTATACGTACCACGGAGTTGAGAGACAGGGGCCGAGTATTCATTGCTGCGGTCCCTTACTAGACGTGCAACGCAGTCGGCACAGCATCCGCGCATGCAGCAGCATTCACCGCACTCAGTTCGCGGATACCAGATGCGCAGTCCTATAATATCTCCGGGGACGCCGTCGACGCGACATATCGCGTAGACTATACCAGGTGTACAGGCGGACCGGACGTGGTCAAGACGATCCCGCATTGCGCCAGCGTTGGTGAAGCCCAAAGCCACACGGTGTCGAGTTCGTAAAGAATGCACTCACTTGCAAGTCGCTCAGCGAATCATGGCCATTTTCGGTTCTGACTGCGGTATTGTGGATCGTCCAAGAATGGTTGTTCCGACCTGAATATCCTGTGCAGAAAAACATATGCGGAGTCGTGCATGGCACAGCATTTAATCGTTGCTTCTCTTTCAAGCCGTCTGCGTACTACGGCCGCAGTTGCACTTGAAGGATCGCAGTTCCATTTACGGTCGCGCGATACGAATACAAGACAACGCGATATCCGGCTGCAGTGCTCAACGCGTCTATACATACGCACACGATCAGCTCTTGAAACTGAAAACTGCAAAGACTGTGCGCTCACCGACTGCCAGAAGTTATACGCCATGGCGAGACCGACGATGTCCCCGTTCGACATATTGTCCACGTACAGGATATTCGGCACGATATTGCGCGTCGGGCTGACGGAGTTAATGAGCGTGTTGTAGAGCGCCGGGTTGGCGGTATTCGCGAGGTCAAGGATGCTCTTCGTGCAGAGCGCAGCCTCGACACTCGTCTGCGTGAGCGTCCACGATAGGAGGAACACCTTGTTGTGTTGGTTGACGAGCTTGTTGAGCTGATCGGTCGTCATGGTGGACAAGTTGTCAGTGTTCGAGTACGAGTTGAAGACGTCGAATTGGGAGTACGCGAAGATGCCCTTCCCGAACCACGAGCTCAGATTCGCGCCATCTTGTACGACGAGCACGACGGCGCCGCGGCCCGAGACGAGCTGGTTGAGCGTAAGTGTGCTGAGGTCGCCCGAGGACGCGCTGAAGCCGCTCGGGAGCCGGCTCGAGTCGAGACGGTTGTTGAGGGACATGAGTTGGTTGAAGAGCGCGTCCCACTCGGCTTGGGTAAAGGCGCGGTAGTCGGAGGTACCGACGTCGGTGTTCAACGAGTGCGAAAGGTTGATGATGACAAGCTCGTTGTACTTGGCAGTGAATGCGTTGACCTGCGAGATGATCTCAGACATAGGCTGGCCGTTTGCGCCTGCAGACTGGTCAGTAGAAGTCTCGCGAGATCCCTAATGCACAAGGCATACCTTGGAAGGTGTTGAGCACGGCCGCATCTCCGGTGTAGTGGCCAGTCGAGTACGTGCCCGCAGTGATGATCGGGCGCACGTCAAAGTATCGCGAGCCGGCAGCAAGTTGGGCGTCGATGCCCGCCGTCTGGGTCAGAGAGTTGCACGCCTCACCGAAGGCAGTTCCTCCAGTGATGCGCGACATGCCTGCGTCGTGCGAACCAGGCATCGAGAGCCTCTGAAGCGGCAAGTTGCCAATCTGCGCCAGGTTGGTCTGCATCCAGTTGGGCGGTGGACGACTGGAGGTGAACTGGCCGGCAGAGTTGGAGGACAGGACCCACGAGACTTGGCCGTCGTGCACCCAACCGAGAGGGATGGTGCTCCCTTGGGCGTTGTTCTGCGTGGACATGCCGACCAGCTTGGTTGAAAGAGTGAACTTGCCGCTGGGAGAGGTGGCTGCGATCTGGAACGAGTAGCTTGTACCAACGAGCGTGTAGGTGAGCTCGCCGGCATCGTCGCTCTGGCTCTTGCCGATAGAAGTGTCGAATTCGACGTATACCTGTGC
>KV426029.1:10366-23432 GCA_001632375.1 Exidia glandulosa HHB12029 | reverse complement strand
GCATTTACGTTTGCTCAACTTACATGGACTTACATCGCCAAAATCGGGTCCCGGTAAGTAAGCTGTATATATACAGGTAAGTAAGTGATTAACTTACCGAGGTAAGACCAACTCGACTTACTTACGCTGCCCTAGCGTGGACCTTTTAACTGTGCGATCACGACAAGCGGTTCCTCTGGATCTGGTGGGTGATGCACATGCTGCTGTGGTCAGATGGCCCGAAATGGATTGGACAATCTACCAAGTCAAGGGTCTGCTTCGTTTGGCTTCCCAGCGGAGGCGTCGGCGAACCAGGGAAACCGCATGACTGTGGCTCAAACGTGCGCGTCACAAAGCATGCTATACTTGCCTCTAATGCGGTGACCTTCACGACCGTTGTAGAACGTACGGAGCGAAAGGGTACACTTTTGTTACTTGCACGAGGGAGAAAGAAAGCACGGGCAGAACGGCGCTCAAGTCCGCTCAAATTTCTTCCAGCCACCGGCATCTAACACCCAACGGCGACCGTGCTTGACTGCATTCCGTCGCACCCAAAATATGGCCGGCCAGGGCAAGAAACGCACACTCGACGACTCGGCCGCAGCGCCAAAGTCGAAAAAGCCAAAAGTCGCGCAGGACGACGCGACAGAAAAGGCGCACCGCAAGACTGCCAAGTCTGCACCAGCGCCCGCGCCAGCACCTGCGCAGGAGGTCGACTTTCCTCGCGGCGGAGGCTCGTCCTTTACGCCCGCCGAGTACAAGGCGATACGGTCCGAGGCTGTCAGGGAGGCGGACGACGAGCTCACGTTCGAGGTGCGCATGCGACCGCTGCACGCGCATTCCAGCTGAAAACGCGCTCTCCAGGATTCCCAATCTACAAAGAGACCCAAATCACGGCAGCGCGCCCTCTCCAACGCGGGCGACAAAAGGAACAAGAAAACGAAGAAGGCCGCGGACGGCGACGACGCGCGCGAGAAAAGCGACACCATCCGCGTCGAGCATCTCAACTACAAGCGCCTCGCGCCCGGCATGCGTGTGCTCTGCCAGGTCTCTCACGTACTCTCGCTAGGCCTCATCGTCTCGCTCCCGAACCAGCTCTCTGGCAACGTCCCTATAACCAACATATCCAAAGAGCTCACAGCGCGTCTCGAGGCCGTGGCAGACGACCAGGACGACGACGCGGAGGAGTCGGACTCGGATGCTGGCGCTTCGTCTGGCGTACCCGAGCTGCGTGACATTTTCAAAGTCGGGCAGTATGTCACGGCGGTCGTGTCTGTCGTGCATGCGTCGGGAACGACTGTCGATCCCATGCTCAAGCGTCCCGACGTCGACAAGACGTCGCATCGCGTGGAGCTCAGCCTTGTACCAGAGGAGGTGAACGAGGGCGTCGCAAAACGCGACCTTGGTCCCGGATACGTGAGTGTTGTTGCGTGAAATCCCGAGCGGTTTGTGCTGAACGCACTTGCGTAGCTTCTTCCCGCCTCGATCAAGAGCGTCGAGGACCACGGCTACGTCCTCAACTTCGGCATACCCGACTCGTCTGCCTTCCTGTCGTTCAAGGAAGCTAAGAAGGGCAAGCATGGGCTGAACGCGAAGAAGTTACCCGTGGGTATGACCCTCCAGGTCAGTATCACCAAGAAATCCGACAATGGACGCATCTACGACGTTTCTATTGACCCGACTACCATGGCTTCCGCATCGGTATGCTTTCTCCCGAGAAAGTCTACTTCATCGACTCACCGAAATATAGGTCTCCGAAGTGTCCTCTGTCACATCCGTCCTCCCGGGCATCCTTGTCAACACCCTGATCACAGCCGTTCTTCCCACTGGATTGAACGTGCAAATCCTTGGCTTCTTCGAGGGCACGCTCGATCACTACCACCTCGGTCTGGGCGATGTCGTGGGACGATTCAAGACTGGCGACAAGGTATGCACCCTCTACAGAGTCCAGACCCGCGAATTTCATACTTCATCGTAGATCAAGTGCCGTGTGTTATGGGAAGTCACGTCCGCCAGCCCTCACCGTTTTGCCCTTTCCGCCCTCCCCCATGTTCTCGGCCTTGTTGGCGCTTCTACAGGCGGCACACCATTAAACGAAGCGTTCCCCACCGGTACACTCCTCGAAGGCGTAAAAGTGCTTCGCGTTGAGCCCGAACGAGGCTTGCTCTGCCAAGTCCAAGACGACATCCCCGCTTTTGCCCACGTATGCCATCCACAAACTCTTCAGTATGTACCAACCTCTCTGACTCCCCACACAGATCTCGCAGCTTTCCGACGAGCACGTGAACACGCTCTCCGCGACGGCGGGAGCATGGAAGGTCGGCACCGTGCACCGCGCGCGCGTGGCGGGCTTTAGCGAGCTCGATGGCATGCTGCAGCTCACGATGCGCGCGAGCGTGCTTGAGCAGAAGTTCATGCACGTGTCTGACGTGAAAGTCGGCGAGCGCATGAAAGGGACAGTCAAGCAGCTCGGCGATAAGGCGTTATTCGTCTCCGTCTCTGGGAGCGTCGATGCTGTGGTTTGGCCGAATCATTATGCGGACATCGCCCTCCGTCATCCGGAGAAGAGGTTCAAGGCCGGAGGAGCTGTGAAGGCGCGGGTATGAGAACTTTTGCTCGTCGCTTGATGGTTAGACGTTTACAATGCGGTGCGCGGTGCAGGTGCTCGTCGTGGACCCCGAGCGCAATCGCCTGTGCTTGACGTTGAAGAAGACGCTTGTCGAGTCGGACTTGCCAATCGTATCGAGCATCGACGACGCTGCGGTTGGGACGATCACGCACGCAGTCATCTTCAAGAACCTCGACAAGGGGCTCCTTGTCGAGTTCTTCAATAATCTTCGGGCGTTCGTGCCGCAACGCGAAATCAAGTGCGTATCGTCAACTTCAGATCTAGATGCCCTGTTGACAGACTCCTAGCGACGGCGCTGTGCAGTCTTCAGACGACTTCCCTGTCGGCAAGACCGTGCGCGTGAAGATCATTGACGTGAAGAAGGACACGTCTAGGATTACCGCCAGCATCCGGCAGGGTGCCGCCAACTTCCAGTCCGCGCTCGATATCAGCGGCGTTGCGGACGGCGATGTTGTGCATGGCACCGTGACGGCACTGCACAAGGAGCACGCGATGCTCAGCCTTGTCCCGTCCAAAGTCCGCGCCCTTCTCGCCTTCAATAACCTGGCGAAGCACAAGAACCTGCCCGTAGCGCAGGCGAAGGCGTCGTTGAAGGTCGGCGAGTCCCTCAGCAAGCTGACCGTCGTCGGTCGCAACGCCGAGAAAGGGTTCGTACTGGTCGGGTACGACGCGAAGGACGGCGGGAAGAAGACTCGGCGACTGTCGCTGAGCAGCAACAACAATTTGAGCATCGACGACGTCAAGGTCGGCCAGGTCATTCCCGGCCTCGTCGTGAGCCACGGTCGCAAGGGTGCTGTCATTCGGATCAGCTCCAAGATATCTGGTTCGGTGCACGCGCTGGACGTCAGCGACGAGTACGGACCCAAGGCGCATTTGCCGCCCATCTCCGCCATGTTAAACTTTGCTGTCCTCGCCGTCGACAAGGACCGCAAGCAGCTCACGCTTTCGACCCGTGCGTCTCGCGTTTCGCCAGAGTCGGCGCCGAAAGTCGTCGACAAGGAGATTGGGACTGTCTCCGACCTAAAGGTTGGCCAGCGGATACGCGGCTTCGTGAAGAGTATTGCGGATCATGGTCTGTTTGTCAACATCGCGCGCAACCTCGACGCTCGAGTGCAGATTAAAGAGCTCTTTGATGACGTGCGTTGTGCTGAACCCGTTATGAACTGCAACTCATGTGATCTGTCGCAGTACATCAAGGACTGGAAGAGCAAGTTCCAGCTCGACGATCGGATTGAGGGCCGCATTCTGAGGTACGTTATCTTGTGCTCTGTGCATCATTGTAACCCGCTCACGCTGTATTCCAGCGTTGACCCCGAGAAGAATCAAGTCGAGATATCTCTGCGAAGTGGGGATCTTTCTGCGGCTGTCCCTGCGCGCGAGGGACCTGGTCTGGCCGACTTCAAGAAGGGTCAGAAGGTCGACGCTATCGTGAAGCGCGCGGAGGACTACGGCGTGTTCCTACAGATCGAGGGCACGAAACTCAGTGGCCTGTGCCACAAGTCTAACGTACGTTGCGATCGCAACGGCAGAAACTCACCGTGTCCTCACTGCTGCACAGATCACCGATAACAAAGACGCGGATGTTGCCCGGGCTTTGTCCAACTTCCATGAAGGTGACCGCGTCAAGGCCATGATCCTTTCCGTCGACCTGGCGAAGCGGCGCATAGATTTCGGCTTGAAGCCTTCATTCTTCAGCGCCGATGACTTCGCTCCTCCAGCAGCAGCCTCCGATGCTGAGGAGGATGAAGAGAGTGGCCCAGATGACGAGGATGTGCCCATGGACGTCGTACCTGATCCGAGTGAAGAATCTAGCGACGGGGAGGACGATGATGAGGTCCGCACTGTTCACGGATCGTTGTCAAATCTGACACGTTAGCAGGTGGTGCAAATGAACGGCGAGGACGTACCCATGGAAGATGCTGTGACTGCGTCCACTGCGCCCGTCGCGTCGACTTCAGCATTGCACCTCGGTGGCTTCCGTTGGACAGGTCATTCGGCAGACGCTGTGGATGGGGAATCTGCACCGTCAGCATCGTCTGGTGAAGACTCGGACACAGACCCAGACTTCAAGCGGAAGAAGAAGAAGCGGAAGCATGAGATTCAGCACGATCTCACCGCTGATATGCATACTCGTACGCCGGAGTCAACAGCGGATTTCGAACGCGTTCTCCTTGGCTCGCCGAACTCTTCGTACGTTTGGGTGCAGTACATGTCTTTCCAGATGCAACTTTCGGAGATCGAGAAGGCGCGCGAGATCGGTCGACGAGCGTTGAAGGTCATCAACTTCCGCGAAGAGCAGGAAAAGCTCAACGTCTGGATCGCGCTGCTGAACTTGGAGAACTTGCATGGGACGGCAGAATCGCTTGAGGCACTCTTCAAGGATGCTGCGAGGCACAACGACTCGAAGACTGTTCATCTCCGGATGGCTTCGATTTTCGACGCTACTGGAAAGCTCGAGGTGAGGATTGTTAGTTGCTATGTGCGTGATGCACGAAACTCAATACCCGCCCACAGCAAGCGGAAGAACAGTACAAGCGCACGTGTAAGAAGTTCGGTATGAGCTCGAAAGTGTGGACGCTATTCGGCGAGTTCTACTTGCGACACGGGCAAGCCGAAGAGTCGAGGAAATTGCTGTCGCGGTGTCTCCAATCGCTTGACAAGCGGAAACGTACGTGCGGATGAGTGCAAGCAAGCATGGAACTTACATACCCACCTTTAGACCTCAAGACAATCTCCAAGTTTGCTCAGCTCGAGTACAAGCAGGGAGAACCAGAACGAGGACGTACGCTTTTCGAAGGCATAGTCAACTCCCATCCGAAACGCTTCGATCTTTGGTTCGTCTACATGGACATGGAGGCTAGCCAGAGAAACATCGCATCTTTACGGTATGTTCGTCCTGCGTGGCGCCACGCTGGAACTGACTGTTGTCCCTAGCAATCTCTTCGACCGCGTCCTCTCGACGAAGATGTCGGACTACAAGGCGAAGGCTTTCTTCAAGAAGTGGCTCGAGCTCGAGAAGCGCATCGGTGACGAGGAAGGTCAGGCAGCTGTGAAGCAGCGAGCGATTGAATGGGCCCAAAAGTCGAAGCGATGAATAGATTAGACCAGTGGAGCGGTATGGACTTTAGTTGACAGGATATGAAACGACGGATCGTGGACGTGGTACAGAGACGTAACGAGAATGTGCCAGCCGAGCGGGACCCGAGAACACGAATAAGCTGTGTACAAGAACAGCCAGGAGACACGAAAGTTCAGATATGCATTTCACAGCGCAAAGGAGGGTGGGGGTTACGAGCGCGACCTGGTCGGCTCAACAAATGGCGGATGATCCAGATCATCGTCAAAATCCGAAAGTGGGCGGTCTGTTGGCCGCCAGTCGTCCAGGTCGTGCTCGTCACTCGATCCGCTGACTCTGCGGAAGGACACCCCCGATATAGGGCGCGCGCGACCGTACGTCGCGTGATCGACTTCAAGGAGAAGTCCGACGCGATGCGTCAATTCCTCGTTCTCGCGCTGAAGCGCCTCGTTTTGCTTGTGGAGCCTCTCGACCACAGCGGCATCGCCCGCGTTGCGTGCTTGTTCGAGGTCCCTCTCAAGTTTGCGGATCTCGTCCTCGAGCTCCTCCATGTGGCTAAGGCGAGCGTCAGCGTCACGCTGCGTCGCGGCGAGCTGGTCGCGCAGTTGCTCCAGGTCGCGTTGCAGAGTCTCGAGCCGACGGCTGAGATCAGCATTCTCGGAGATGAGACGCTGGTTCTGACGCTGAGCGTCGCTAAGCGTGACCGAGTCCTCGGTCGACAACGGCGTGCCGCGGCCATTGACGGAACGAGACCCACTGCGCATGCTGCCATCGGTCGGCGAGGCGGCGCGGTACATCTTGAGCTCGTTTTGCAGGTCAGTGTTGACGCCGCGCTGCTTGTGAAGCTCGTCTTTCAGGCGGCGAAGCATCTTCTCCGTTCCCCTTGAATGGGTGTAAGCGCACACCAACTAAGATAGCAACACACGTACTTGGCGTAGTTGACGGCTGTTTGGTAGTCGCCCTCCATCTGGGTCAGACGCTCACGGTGAGCTTGCTCGGCCTCTGCCAGCTTGCGTTCTGCCGCAACGACACGACCTTCCGATCCAGACTCGTTCGACCCAGGGCTTTGTGACGATCGGAGGCGATCCAGCTGGGACGACAACGCTCCAGCTTCATTCTCCATCTCATCACGGGCGCGCTTGACACGTTCGAGGTCTCGTACGGCCTGCTCGTAGGCCCGGGTACGCTCTTCAAGCTTGGACTCGAGCTCCTGGACACGAACTGGATGGTCGCCACCCTTCGATGCGATCTCCTCCTCGTCGACGATGATGCCGCTGTCCGAAAGGTAGGAGCGGAAGAGGGTGAGGCGCATCTCTGCGTCAGCGGCCTGGCGAACTTTGTCTTGAACTTCGGACTCCTTGAGCGAGAGTTCCGAGCGAGTCCGGCCAGCATCTGCGAGGGCTGCGCTGAGCTGCGCGCGAACGCTGACCAGCTGAGCTCGTAGGGAGCTCTGCTCGGTCTCCAATGTCCCTGCCCGGCGCTGTTGCTCTTGAAGTGCAGTTTGGGCCTCCGTGACGCGCTGTCCAGCCTCCTTGAGCATCTTCCGCAACGAAGTAGACTCCATCTCCATCGCAGAAAGCTTCTCGGTGTGGCCACGAGATGTCCGATCTTCGTCTGCACGGAGATCGCGATGAGAGTCGAGAAGCTTGGTAAGGCTGTCGTTGGTGAACGCGCGGAGGTGATCGGCCTCTTCACGCTCCTTGGCCCAGTTGTTCTCGACCTCCTCCAAGCGGGCAGCAGCATTTTCAGCGTCACTGATACGCTGCTCCAATTCCCCGCGGAGTTCGTGAACCTCCGCCTGGAGACGAGCGACCTCATCCCTAGCGCGAGCCCAGTGCGCTTCCATCTCATCGCTGCGTTGAGCGGCTGCAGAAAGCGCCTTCTGAGCTTGCTCCAAGGCTGCAACATGTTCGTCGCGCGAGATTCGAAGTTCCTCCAGTTGCGACTCTGCAGTAGAGTGGTCCGCGGTAAGCTGCGAGACCAAACTCGCGTGTTCGACCAGGCGCTCGGACTGCTCGCGAACGGTGATGGCGTGGGCATCGTGTCGCTCGCGCAGGTCGGAATGTTCGCGTCGTATGCGCTCGTAGGCCTCCTCGAGGGAATCGGCACGCCGTAACGCTTCGGCAGCTCGGGACTCTGCCTGCTCGCGTAGCCGCGTTTGCAACCCGAGTTGATCTTGCGCCTCGTTCGCTCTGCGCTCCTGCGTGGAACGTTCGCCTGCCGCTGCCGCTAGCTGGCGCTCGAGCTCAGCCGCCCGCTCACGCTCGAGCTTGGCAACTTCGGCTCCTTGCCCGGCTTCGTACGCTGCAAGCTTCGCGCGCGCGAAAGCAGCCTCTTGCAGCGCTGCAGCGCGCACACGATCCGCATCGGCTACGCGCTCAGAGGCTGCACGCGCATTCTCGACAACGAGCGCCTGGACGTATGTCAGTATCGGAACGCGCTTCCTTGCTAATGGCACGTACCTGAATTTTGGCCCGTTCTTGCTTGAGCTTGAGAACCGCCTCGCTAACGCGCTTCATGTCCTCGTTCGCGTAATCCTCGACGACCTCCTGGCCTTCTTCAGGGTCCACGTCCATGAGCACAAACCCTTCCTTCTTGGCGCGGGACAGGGCAGCACGCAGCCACGCTTCACGGCGCCGCATCCCATCGAGTTCGCCTTCCTTTGTGCGCAGATCGCGGACGAGGTCGGCAGCGACGTTGCCTGTCGAGCCGGGACGCCCTGCAACGGGAGATGTTGCACCGCCAGTCTTGGCGTAGCGGAAAGCATCAGCAGGCGGGATGGCGCGCTCGACGACGGGAGAGGGGCTCCGCGCGTTGGCGTTGGAGATTCCGTTGCGGACACGCTGCGCGGCATTCGGGGCGCCGTTCATGCCTTGCGTGGGAGAAACGGCGCGCGCGGGACCAAGTTGCGACGGACTCCTTGCGCCACCACGTCCGGCGTCCGGCGATCTCGCACGTTCAGCTGCGGGTGCAGGCGACCCCTCAGTGTCACTCATGCCATACGCCTCATCGCCATCCCGACGCGGGCGAACGGGGGCGCCCTTGGTCTTTGCTGGCACAGCGAAGGATTGCATGGCTGGCTGGCCGTTGGCTACTCGTCCACCGGCGTTGGGCGGGGAAGCAGCCATCTGGCGACGGATATCCTCTGTGTCTGATAATCCCGTCGATCCTGGGGACATAGCGCGTTCGCGTTCAATGAGCGCTTGTGCAGACGGTCGGCGGCCCGGTTGTTTGCCTGGAGGAGGGACTCCTGCTTGCGGAGGCTGGGAGGCGTCTGGGTACCGAATGTGCCCTGAAGTGATTATGTTAGTCACGTCCATACGTAATGGTCATTGGACGTACTTGTTTCGAGGACATGAACGATAGCCGGATTCTCGTCTCGCGTCGAGTCAAATGACGACTCGCCGCCGAGGACGAACACACGCCCGTTCACAGAGGCCATGGCATGTCCGGAACGGCCGCTAGGCGGGTCTCCCATACGCGTGAAAGTGAACCACCGTGAATCTACAGGGGGTGAGCGACGAATAACGAATGAGGGAGTAAAGAAGATCGCGGGAGCAGAACGTACTCGAGATCTTGAATGCCGCGAGGTCGTTGAGGTCCTTCCCGTCCACGCCTCTGCCTCCGAAGATGTAGATGACATCGTCAACGAGCGCGGCAGCGTGGCCTTCGCGGGCGGCAGGAATGAACCCGATGCACGTCAGCTCCGACCACATCCTGGTCGTAACGTCGAACACCCAAGTGTCGTTATAGTGGAACTTGCCATCGGTACCGCCAAAGCTATGGGGTGTGAGTAATGCAAAGCGGGGGGCGAAGAGCGGACGTACACATAAATCTTCTCTTGGTGGGTGACGCAAACATGGCCAGTTCGGCGAGGCGGCGGCTCGTTGCCTTGCGCTGGCCATACGAGATCCCACGTGGGAGCGGAGGCGCGTACTGCAGAAGAGGACGTTGAAGGGGTGTGTGCGGTCGGCGGGTACTGCGACGTACAAGAGCTAAGATCGAATGCCCAAAGGTCATTCAAGAATTCAAGGTCTGCCTGGCCACCGAAGACGTAGAACTTTGTGCCGACCATGGTGACGGCGTGCCCGTATCGCCCCACCGGCGTCGGGTCCGGTGTGGTGACTTTTGTCCATTCGCTTGTTACTAGAAGGCCGCACATCAATATTCGTGTGCTTCCACGGGCGGACACAAGTGGACGTACCGAGATTGAGCAGATAGAGACTGTCGTCCTGGGGCTCGCCGGGGCCGGCTTTGGAGTTTGTGTCGCCTCCCCAGACGATGAGAACGGAGGAGACGAGGGCGCTGGCGTGGCCGACGCGGGGGGAGGGGACCTCGCCGATGGTGCTGACGAGCTTGACTGTGAGGTCCTTCGTGTTTATGCAGTACAGGTCGTCCCGGACCGCCTCGCGCACGAGACCGCCGAAGAGGTAGAGCTCGCCGGCGGCGTTGGAGGTCGCGGGAAGCGAATGGCCGTATCGCGGAAATGGGAGCGGCGACACCGTCGTGGGCTGTGCGACGCCTGGACGCGGGAACACGACCGGCGGGCCCGCGACGAGACGCACGGTTTGCCAGGGGAACGTGGGCTGACGCTGCTGCTGGGGCTGCTGGGCCTGCTGTTGCCCGGCGGGCTGCTGCTGCTGCTGCTGGACCTGCTGCTTTGGCGCGCCGGATTGTGATCTTGTAGAGCCTTGATTAGACTGGCTATACTGTTGCTGTTGTACAGGGCTGGGACGCGGTGGGTCAGAGCGCGCGGTCAGCGGTGTGCGGGGCGACGCATACCTCTCCTCGTCGCCGCGGCGCTGCTGGCGCGGGTCCTGGCCCATCTGCTGGGGTGGCTGGGCGCGCTGTTGCTGCTGCTGTTGCTGCTGGCCGGCGTGGGCAGTCTGTGCGAGGGCCTGTGATGGAGAATTTGCGACGAGGACGTTGTTGGAGGTCTGGGAGGGCTGTCGCTTCCTGAAGAAGGACATCCTGCGCTGCCGGCTTCCGAGTAGAAACGACAAGGCGGCCAACCGAGTATGGGCACGGACGAAACGAGCGGCGGGAAGAGGGCGACTAAGACAGAATACACACCGCGAGCAACCAACGCTCGCTTCCGTCTACCGACGCTGATGCTCAACCCGCGCAGTTTGATCTTGTTTACTGCCCCCGCTCGCTCCTCAAATGCCCCCTCCATTTTCCCGTCTCTACTATCTCTCAGTCTCTATATTCCGTTCAACTCCCTTGATGACTTGAATGGCAGTTTCCGAACACTCAGTCCCGTGGTCTTTCCTTCTCCACCTGTACTTCAAGCAAACTCGGTGTCCCCTTCGGGAGCTCTGCCTGATCATGCTGACCCTCCACCAACTCTCCAGCCCTCAGTCCCACTGCCTCTCCAGTCCGCTATGTCCGTCCCGCGAAGCTCCAGGAGAAATCAGCTTCCGTGACGACCGGCAGCCGAGCCATGCCAACAGCATGGCATGCAGCGACTGGAAGATGCTCGGAGATTCTGTCCTTGCTTGACTGATGCTGATGCACGTACCTGCACGCATACACTCAGCCAGGGCACTTTGAGCCCTCAGAACTTGCAATTGAAGCCCGTGGCCACAACGTGTTGGCAATTATCCCCGTCGGCGACGGCCTCGTTCATGTGGTCGTGATTCGCGCTCTTCGAAGGACAGCCGCTTTAGAACCGTGCCGCCAGAACACGACGCGTGTGTGAGGTCAGGGTATAGGTGCCGCGACCATGAACATCTCGTCGACTACGTTCAATACGACTGAGAGGAGCTCTGAGCCGGCAGGTGACATACCAGAACACAGTTCGACCGCCGTTGAACCTCAACGTTGAAGCGGTCCAGGTCCCAGGAGTCACGGTTGGCCTGCTCCTCGTCGTGTGCGGGATGGGATCCTATCTTGGGTCCAGGCTAACGCGTAACGTGCTTGGGAGATGCAGCTACCGCAACGAGAAAAGCGTTTGTGCAAGCTACTCAGTAGCGAATGTGACATCGTGTCGTCCCGCCGGATGGACGTTCAGTTGGGCTTCAATCGCTCCTGGCCTTGTCTACGACTCGGTGACCCTGTATCATCGTCATTCTTCAGCTGTCCCAGACACCTTCCAAAGCGCTAGGCCTCCTGTTGTGATCACCGCTGTGGGGAAAGGCAATTGAGGTGATGTGCAGAAAGAGAACCGTCCGACTGATCCCACTGTGCAACACGCTGTCCCAGTTGATCGTGCAGATTCCTGCCGTGGCCCTGCAAGGAAAACTTCATAGTTCCAGCTTGGAGGACGAATGGGTGCAGATACGTCTCCTGTAAGTGAATACAGAGCGGGAGCGCGTTTCGCTTGGGCTAGCCTTATTCACAAGCCGAAGACAGTGTTGGCAGGACGTGCGTTGTCGGAGGGTGTTCCGGGTAGAGCCTATGATTGACTTGCAGCAACTGAGGTGTCACAGAGCCCAATGGAGAAGTAATCAACCGATGGCGTAGTAGCACACAAAGAGTCGATGCCCAGGGAAGCAGCAGAACGCAGGATGAAACCGCGTCGAGGCCTCTCAGTCATGAGCACCTTTTTGGAGACCACGGGTAGTCAGTCAGAAGAGCCGCTAAACCTCGCTGTGCAAACAAATGCAGCGCGAAGAGTTTCTGAGCAATGTCCGAGGACAAGAGATATTCGGCTGAGTTGGAACGCTGACGCCGATCCTTGTTCCGTTCACGATGGGTGAGTCCGCCATCGAGTGTCTTGGCTGCTATGAGTGCTCATAGTCCCTTGCAGATTTCCAAGTATGTTTAGTTCGACTGCCCTTCTTGCTGCCCTGGGGCTGACGTGTCGACAGAATCGTGTTGGCTCCAAGTTCGGCGGTGGTGGTGTCGCCGGCGCGTCCGAGTCGAACGTCGACAGGCGCGAGCGTTTACGCAAGCTCGCCCTCGAGACTATTGATCTTGCAAAGGCACGTAGCCTGTCCTCTTTGCTTGCTTCCTCTGACTGACCAACGGCACGCAGGATCCGTATATTCTGCGCAACCACTTGGGCTCGCTCGAATGCCGTCTCTGCCTGACGCTGCACACGAATGAAGGTTCCTATCTCGCGCACACGCAGGGCAAGAAGCATCAGACCAACCTCGCACGGCGTGCCGCGCGCGACATGAAGGACACACCAATGTCCGTCGCGCCCGCAACGACAGCCGTCCAGCGCAAAGTGTTCCTCAAAATCGGTCGGCCGGGCTACCGCGTCACGAAGGTGCGCGACCGCGGCGCCAATGCGGAGGGTATGCTCGTCCAGGTGCATCTCCCGCAGATTAAGCCGGACGTCATCCCGCGCAAGCGGTTCATGAGCTGCTGGGAACAGAAGAAGGAGCCGCCGAACAGGGCGTACCAATACCTTATCGTGCGTAGTCTGAACGTAT
>KV426028.1:64941-128366 GCA_001632375.1 Exidia glandulosa HHB12029 | reverse complement strand
ACGGTCTGCATTGGACACCGCCGCAGCAACGGCGAGAGCATCGAGCTCGGCGGCGTCTTCAAGCGCTTCCGTCGCTGAGTCATTCTTTTGTCTGCTCGACTCTTTCAGTTGTTATATCTTGTCCACGATTCCCTGTACACCCACATTCCGACGCGCCAGGCGAGAAAAGCTCGTATATTATATTTGAGACAGTTCAACATCGCGTGCTGCTGCCATTGGGGATGAGCGTGAGAGAACTGGCGTCCTTCCGAAACGACGACGGAACCGAGAACGCCAGCGGAACAACTGGTGTCTCGGCTCCGCCTTCCACAAGCGGTCGACGACGAACTGTCCAAGTCATGAGTCTAAAACGGTGTTAGTTCGATGGGAGGAGTGCATGAGGTGGACTTACCCCAGAACCACAACCTGTTGCACGCGCCAGGGGATCGAAGAGTACAGAATAAGGACCCAGATATCCTCTGTCGTGCTAGGTGGAACAAAGTATATCGCCGTGGGAGGGATCATGAGTAGGACTTGTACGAGCATTGCGGGAGCGACGAATCGGAACATTGCGTCTGCAACCTGTTCGGGCTCGTCAGTGCGCGGGACAAGGCTTATGTGGATGGGCTCTGACTGTCACGCCAAAGCGGTATCGACGCGCCCATTGTCGTGCGAAGAATGTCCCAAAAGCTGCATTGACATAGCCAGCAGCCATGAAGTACTGCGAAGCAATGATGAAGGTGCCGCCGAGGATGCCGTTGACGCTGCGAGTACCCTTGAGAAGGCTGGAAAAGTGAACCGCAGGACAGCTCACAGGATACTCGAGGTACTATACCTAGGCAGCGTCAGTGAAGGGCTATGAGCGGGCCGAGCTGTACTTGCACTGAATGGCGGTAGTCCAAAGTTTGACTGACAAGGTTCACAATGAAGAGGATTGTCGCCGAAAGGACGATCAAGAGGTCGAACGCAAGGAGAATCCATCGTCCAGTGTCATGTCTTCGAAAGACTGAGTGAGCGGTCATCTCCCAGAACGCTGCCCTGCAACCAGCGAAAATAGCGATGCTGTATAACCCGGAAGAGAGGGCAATGATCGGTCTCAGAGCATCCTGCGCCTTGAGCAGCATCAATATCGCCTCCTCAGGATCGTCCGAGTCTGCTGGTAGGTGCCGCAAGCTCATCGCGCCGAGTGCGATACTTGCTGCGTGCACACAGGTCAGGGAGACCGCCGCAGAAGCGACGAAGTAGGCCGAGACTCGAAGGTGTCGTGGCTCGGTCGGTCGTAAAGTGAACAACGCGAAGACTGCGCAGGCAGGGAGTAAGGTCGCCTGTTGGACGACATCAGCGACCAAGACAAGGTAGCACTGAAAACGAACGCTCAGCGCGATGGTTTGCTTCAGACTGGCGCGGTCGGCGTCATAGTACGATGCCATGCGCGGACGCTCGCCAGCTGTCGTCGTGTGCCAGCCGGGGTGAGGACGGGATCGTCAAGAGCGCTTACGCGGCTGCCAGCCTCTTATGGAGACGACTTATTGGACCCGGTTTGATTAGCGCCAATCCCAACTCATACTAATGTGAAGCACTGATTCTGTTCTGGCAGTGTTCATCGTACTGTAGAATGCGCTGAATCTCACTGCGAGCACTAGCTTAGTGGACGACACCCTTCAAGTCGGCCATCTTCAAGTTCGCCGCGACGCCGACCAATGACGTGTGAGACGCAAAGAACACACGGACGCTCGTCACCAACGAAAGGACATTGGGGGACGGCAGACCGGGTGTACAGGTTCCTTCAGCGCTGTAGTCAAGTGTAGCAACGAGCACCTCCAGAGCTCGGGTGCGACACCGATCCTTGAGGCAGCAGGTTCGGATGACCTCCTAACGCGAGGAAGCCGAACTTGAGCCGAACAGCCAACGGAAACCCAAAGCAGATAAAACGAGAGTATTCGCCTGCAGCTAGCGCTACTAGTACGAGGAGGACCCGTATCGCGCGAGACCTGAGCAGGACGCAACGACTGATCCATCAGAGGAGTAGGCACCAGAATTCTGCAGAACAGGGTGAAGCCCCGTTGTACGCATCGCGAAGCCTAAGTACATGGCGCCGCCACTGCTCTCTTCTCAGCGGTCCACAGCATTGATAATGCTGGAAGAACAGGCTCGTCGTCCGCGCTCTCCTTGAGCGGGTACTTCCATAGCGTCCAAGCGAGTAGACTACGTACTGTTCAGTCCTCAATCAACCACGGGAATGGTGAGAAGTTACCTGGTGACAAGGAGCTGCTGAACTCGCACGAATATAGAGGTATAGAAGACTATCTTGATTCGGAGTGCGGCAGTCGGTACTACTAGCAGCACTTGAAATAGGAGCGTTGGAGCGACGACCCGGAACATGGCATCGGCGAGCTGTTGAGAGATGTCAATATCGATGTGTGAACATGACTGATCATGACTCAGGAGAGAGAAGATACCGACCGAGGCACCGTATTGGAATTCGTTGGTCCATCTGCGCGCGAAGTACATCCCGAATGCTGCGTTCACATATCCAGCTGCGGTGGCATACTGAACAATACGTGCGCCGGTATCAAATAAGTGGTCCAGGCTGAACCAAATGACATGCGTCAGCGACGCACCTGTCATTATGAAAGTGTACGTACAGTGGCTTGTTTAAGCTCCCGTTGCTTGAGAATAGTTAGCGAAGCTACATACTGTAGACGATTAGAGAGGACGCACCGGAACCAATCAGAGTAATAAAAGCGATAGGAGTTAACGCTGGACATCACATCGACGATGAAGAACGTCGACGCGACGAGTACGGGCAAGATATCAAACGCGAGGAGAATCCAGCGGCCCATGTTGTGTCGTTCGAAGACACGATGCGCGGTGATTTCCCAAAACGCGGTTCTGCAAGCGGCGAGTGTCGTGAGGCCGTACAGGGCGAAGAAGGCGGTTAAGACGGGCTGAATAATACGCTCCGCGTAAAATATGCCGTCTGCCCATGGGCCGCCACTGGTGATCAAGGGGATACTCGAAATTGCCCACGCGAGGACGGAGGCGTGGAACCCGACGAGACATGCCGTTGCGAACGAGACGAGGTACCACGAAGCGGTGAGATGCAGTTTCTTCGAGCGACGGAATGTGAAGTATGCGAGGACGACACTGGCTGGAAGTAGAACTCCCTGGGAGTGAAATGGATATTAGAGAGCGATTGTACCGACACGTCAGCACAACGTACGCTGACGCAAAGGTTGACGATGACACTCGACCGATTCGTCCTCACGTACGCCTCCATGGTCTAGAGCCGGAGAGAATACTTGACTTGGGTTGGTAACGGAAGGGCGGCGGCGATGTCTCCGCAGCGCGAATGCCTTTATATGTTGCGACGGTATTGCAACCGAAATGATTGGCTGCTGCGCAAACCAAAGAACCTGCTGCGCCGCCTCTATACACACTCTTGCAATGAGCCTTAAAAGCGCGCTCCTGCGAGAGGATGGATAAACTACTTCTCGAAATGCTGTTTTCCTTTCGTCGGCTCAGACAGCCCTCGCTTGCCCAAGGTAAGTCGTTGCAGAAGAGATTGGAGGAGTCCTACGCAGTAGGCGATTTCCTGTACATTTTGCACTGACGGACCTGCGCTCACGTGCCTACGTGGCCTGCGCCTCCCGTCTCGTCAGCGACCGTATGAACGGCACTGGTCGAGGAAGTACAACTGCATCTGGATCCTCCGTAGTGAGAGAGGAGAGCTTTCGTAAAACTTAGCTCTTTCAAGTCGGCTGAAAGAACATAAACGAACCTCCTGCTCCAAATTCACTCGATGTGAAGGGTGAATGACAGCGCTATCGCATGCCCATCTGTACAATCGCTGCAGCTCGCGCACGCACATTGGATCGCGAAGATAAGTCGGCTCCCATTCGCTGTACGAGTCGGGAATGCGCCGTTGCGGGAGGAGCCTGGTTATGAGCGGACACACGTCCTTGTGCGCAACGCTGTTGCTACCGTCTCCGCGCCAGTCCCTTCGTTGACAGTCTCGCCCGCAATACCGCACAATGAAGCACCGCGCGCATCGCTGCAGGCGTGCGTCGACCTTGTACGTGTTGCAAGTATCGTCAAAGCAACGAAGCGTCATTTCGTTCACCAGCCTCAGGAACGAGAACATAATGTGTGTCGCGCCCCAGTCCCTCGGCATCGCCTCTGTCTCGGCTTCTATCGCCATTGCGACACGCTCGTCGAGGCCCGCGGATGGCGATGTCCAGCTGGGAATGCTCATGAGGACGCGTATACAGTGCGTGAGCATGTCCAGGAGACATCCGATGGCCGCACTGCGCCCACAGACACACGACTCCCACGTGCACCGGATGTGGCGCAAGGCGGCTTGTGTGCCTGCCCATATCACACCCTCGCCGCCTGCTGCAAAGCGGCTGAGGTCGTCTGGGCCGCAGTGTGGTCCAACGTTGAGATGGGCGAGAACCTGGATGGATACGGCGAGTTTTCCGGTGGCTTCGAGGTTGGAGATAAGTCGCGAGTGGGAAGTCGTGGGGAGCAATGCGACCAGTGGCTCTCGGAGAGTACTGAATGCGATGGCGTCCACGTCAGACGCAACGCCAAACATCCGAACCAGCGCCCAAGTGAGATCGTTACGGATGCGGGGCAGCAATGTCGCGGGGAAGATCAAAGGACGATGGGCAAGCAGCAGGACGTTAAAGAGGCTGATAGGCGCGGTGCTGTCTGGTATAGTCGAGGTCCAGAATATGAGAGCCTCGACTGTAGCTTGGGCGCCACGAGGTATGAGTTGCTGAATATCGATCGGCCATGCTTTGGCATTTCTCTTTTGAAACCGGGTGGAGACCCGTGCGCGGTCCAGAATCGACCGCTCCTCGGTCGTACCGATGACGAGCGCGGAGGTTACGAGGTTACAAGAGACCTCGATGTAAGTCTCGATGCAGACGCGGGAATCAGGTCGCGGGGTGGTGTCTCGATGCTCGGTGCACACGTTGGCCAAGAGAGCTTTGCCTAGTTCGAGGATCGCGTCGCTGGATCGAGGCGAAGCGATAAGTCGTTCGATGCACGCATTATATAGTTCGTGATTTGACGCTCGGAACTGCAACTGCTCCTCCGGCGAAGCGTTGCCGACGGCGTAGAGTATGACTTCCACGCAGATCGGGCAGAGGTCGAACCTGCTCAAGTCGCTGAATGCCCGTATGAAGGCAGACATCTTTCGCGGCGGTCTCGTCAAGGAGAACTCTCGTTGAGCCATTGATATCGAGGCCAGAACGATGGTGAAGTTGGATGGGGATATGCCTGCTCGATGTGGGACGATCGATGAAGAGAAGCGATCAACAGAAGCAAATATCGACGACCGGCGGTACTGCCAATGGGCTCATGAATCTTAATCTATCCTCGCCCTCTGTATGCCTGCGCAGAGTCTATCGTTGGCTTTGTAGGGATCGCTAGGCGAGGCAGACCCTTCGCAAGGTCGACGAGCCCATCATCAGTGCGAGGCGCGACTGTTAGGCGCTTAACACAAGCGTAGAATAGGCTGTGATGCGCCATTGGGATGTCCATCCGTTCCTCGGGCGAAGCATCGTTGAAGTTGGCAACGGCGGCCGACAGACAATGGACGTAAATGTCCACCCGTTCGTGATTTCCGAACACTCGAATGAACCTCGAATCTGTGAGTGGCAGCGGCATCTGTGGGGACACTAAGCGTCGTGAAAGAGGAAGCAAGCGCTACGAGCAAAAAGGCCCAGTTGGGAAGGAGGGCAAGCAGCGATTAACAATTGCAAACATCCCAAGTCTGTGTCACATCTGCTTTTGAATTGGAATAATTTTTGTGGAATCACTGTAATCATCCATAAAACTATAAACAAAACTATAAACAGAGGGATCCAGTCCTAAGGCAATTCTCAATCATCGGCCTGTTTTTATTCCAGGGATAGGCAGCCGGTTAGCTCCGCTCTTCCTCCTTTCCCCGCGACCTGGCGCATCGCGTCACCATTATGAATCCCGGTCAAAAGGCCTTTGCTTCGGTTCATCTACCTATGAAGCGCAGCAACGGTGCAGCTGGCGCGCTATAGGCCGTCGGACGGGCTTCGACGGGTTCCTGGAGCTTCGGGTTCTGGTCATGGGTCGACGACAATCTTGTGAGTGGGCAGAAGCGCAAATTACTACACAACCAGACGCTAGGACGACAACAACATGTAAGGACCGAGATAAATAGTTTATCACACAGCTAACGACGGCGCATCCATCACTCGCGCAACTTCATTCTTACCCACAGGCCGCCCTGGACGGTGACCAGCACATCAGCATTTGCGCGCATTATGCAGACTCTTTGCGCACCTTGACGTATAGGGTTATGGCTGTCTTGGGCCATACGCGCTCCATGCCCATTCTGCCCTTGGCATTCTTCCAGTCTGCAGGAACTTCTGCTCCTTTCGGCACGAATTCGCTCGCCAATTCGAGGGACTCGACCTGCTGGAGGAACCGGATCATGAAGAACGACGCTTCGTTGTATGCCAGTTGTTGTCCAAGACACTACTCGCTCGTCAGCAAACGGTGTGAAGCACATCTCGAACGACGCGACGCACGATACGAGGCCCAGCGTGGAACGGCAAGAAGATCATCGGGTTGTCGAGGTACCGCTTCATCTTATCCTTTTCGATCCACCGCTCGGGCACGAACTCCATCGCATCCTCGCCCCACAGCTCGCTGTTGCGCTGGAAGTGGATGTAGAAGAAGAACATGTCCGTGCTGGGCGGGACGTAGAGTGGGTCGTCGCCTGGACGCGTAGGCGGGAGGACGGAGCCTTCTCCTTCGGTCGTTCCGCGTTGGTTCGTCGGGACGGGCGGGAAGAGGCGTAGCGTCTCGTTCAACACCGCGCGCACTGCGCTTTCGTTAGCAATTGCTGGAAGACGGTGGGCGACGCGCACGGTATGGCATGTTGCGCATCGTTTCGAAGTCGGGCATCGCGTCAGGACCGACAGCGCTCAGGACCTCGGCTCGCAACTTGCGGAACACGTCCTCGTGGATGCTCAGCAGATAGATCGTAAAGGTCAGCAGGGCCGCCGTCTACGCATCGTCAGCAGCGCGACGCCCGGTAGACGTGGAACTCACGGTGTCGCGCCCGGCGAGGAGGAAGTTCAGCAGCTGGTCGCGTATGATGGTCTTGTCGTCCGACACGCTCGCGAGGTATTGCAGCAAGTTGGCCGTTTCCGAATCGAACGGCTCCTCGCGCTCGCGACGGCCCTTTTCCTCCTCTACGGCCTTCTGCACGAACGGCTCGATATACGCCTTGACGATGCGCACGGGATCCTTGTTCTTGTCGTTGAAGAACTCGCCGATGGGCCACATCCACCGCTCGTTGATGCGCTCTATGCACCGGAGCTGCGCCGCCTCGAACGCTTGGACGAAGTCGCCGAACTCGTCGTCTGTCTTGGAGCCCTTCGTGCCGAGCTCGGCTTTGCCAGCGATGGGGAGTGGACGCGAGAGCGTGTCGAGTTGCGCGCCGAAGAGGAAGTCGGCGGCAGAGTCGACCATGAAGCGGCCCACGAGGTCCTGGACGTCGAGCGCGCGTTCGTTGGCCGAAGACGCGCCTGGCGGAAGCGGGGACGAGCGCAAGGCGCGTAGGGCTTCGGACGCGTGCGCGTCGAATAGCTCGAGGTCGCGCACACGGTCGCGACCGAAGAATGGGCGAGCCATAGCTCGTTGCTACATAGGCCGTGAGTACTCATTCCGAGTGGTCAAACGGACGCTTACCTGCTTCCAAAGGTCTTCATCGCGGTTGAAGATGCCATGCCCTAGGAAGGTCTCGCTGCGCCGAAGTTAGTCGTCGCGACATATGAATCCGGGAGGTACGTACAATGCACGAATAAAACGGTCGCTCTTGATCCATTGCGGGAAACCGTTGGTCAGAATATATTTGACGTGGCCCTCGTCGCTGCAGAGAATCTGGGAGACGTTTGCCACAGCAGGTCAGCGAAACCGAATGGCGCGCGTCAAACGCGCCACGCACCAGGTCCGACCACATCAGGCGCAAGTTGAGCGTCTTGACGCCGTTCTGGTCGAGCAGGTCCTGGTACGCTTGGAGGAGGTACCCGTTCTCGAACTCGTGCACCAGATACATCATCACGTCGAGATTGCCTGGGAGCTTGCCCTTCAATCTGGGAACGGGCTTGGCGCCGCGTCGCGCGGCCTCGCGGTCGTTGCGCCATATGTCGAGCTTGTCGCGAACGGCAGCAACGAGGGGGACAGCCGCGAGATACACGGCCGCTTTAGCGAGCGGGGACAAGCTCGCGGTCTTGGTGACGAGGTGTGCAAGAAGGAGCGGTGGGCCGAAGAATTTCGCGCATTGGAGGAGGAGCAGACCGCGATAGTTGGCGAGGCCGGGACGCAGGACGTCCATCGTGCGCGTCGCCGTGTGGAAGAGGAGTCCGAGTCGCACCTGGCACGTGCATCGAGGCCGGACAGATATCAGTATCTGGACAAAGCACGCAACGGTGAGAACGGAGCTCAGCTCCGGGATTGTCGATCACCCTTTGGGTTCGCATCATCTCGGCCACGAGCGATCGCGGACAGAATTCTGATCGCCGCATGGCGCGCTGACAGTCACGCCTTGCGCTGCCCTTCGTGGTCCGCATACATGATGCAGCGCAGTCGAGATATGGGTCATACAAGACGGGAGATTCTCCCCCTCGCGCAGCTTCTTCCCCTTCTTTCCCGGGCCCGACGACGACTTGCGCGATGTCTGATCCTGCCGCCCAGCTTGCCCTAATTCTTGGCTCCCTGACGCGTTCTCAAGTGGTCAGGGTATGTGCTTCCCCGTGCAACGCGCTTTTGCGTACCCTGCTCACTCCTCTCACTGCTTACAGTATTCCAATGGTACGCGTTCATGCCGACTGCTACAAGTCTCGTCTCATTCTGAACGCTTTCAGTCGCAAGTGCATGCCTCTTCGTACGCGCCGATCTCGACACCCAAGCGAGACGTACACTAACCCGATTCGTGCTCCAGATGTACGACTACGTTGTCACTCTCCCGGACGAGATCTCGCTCGTCTGGCCTGCTGCATGGGGACCGGGCAAGATCCTCTTCCTCCTCGCGCGCTACGTTACATGGCCAGAGATCACGCTTGCCGTCTATCGTACGCGCGCTTTACTCTACGCTGAGCACATGTCTCACTCTCGTCCAGAGCAACTGTCCGACATCCCCGCGACCGAATGCCACTCGTTCTTCACCTACTTCTCCTGTACGCGATGAGTTTCTCGACCTCTCACGCGGCTGATCAAGCTGTTTGGGTGCAGGGTCGACGGTTTGGGGTATCGGTGTCGCTGAGAGTACGTCCTTGCGCAACTCTCTTAATATTTGACACGCGAGCTGACGCGTTGCCCTCCTGCCCTCGCAGTGATCCTCATGCTCCGTACATGGGCACTCTGGAACAGGAAGCAGAGCATCTTGATTGGTCTCGTCACGCTCTTCTGCGCGATTTGGGCGCCAATTAGCTATATCATCAGCGTCGTGAACGCGAAGACGACGTGTACGTCGCATCACCCGATGACGCTTACGCGACCTCGCTTACTGTGTCACCAGTTGTTGCATCGAGCTCGTTCTCTCCGGCGCTCAGCGGCTGCTTTGTCACGGGCTCGACGAGCTTGATCTCGGTCGCGTGGATCCTGCTCACATGCTTTGACTTTGGTTTGTGTCTGCCACTGTGTATCTCTCGTACCAGTGCTCATGGTGTACTTTGCAGTTATACTAGGTTTAACTATCATCAAGGGGTTGGAACACTGTGCGTCCAGTCGTCTTCGGTGTTCTTATTGTATGCGCTGACATCGGACTCAGTTAAGCACCAGAGCTCGACGCTCCTGAGCTCTCTGTACCGTGACGGCCTGTTGTACTTCGTCTACCTGTTTTGTGCGTTTTCGACGTCTACCTCACTCCTCCCGCCTATGCGCTGACACAAGACACGTAGCTATCGCATTGGCGAACGTGATCGTCCTCTACACCACTCCTCCAGAATTCACCATCCTCCTCAACAACTTCCAGCGCGTCTTACACGCTATGCTCTCATGCCGCATCATCCTACAACTGCGCGCGCTCGCCGTCCGGTCCGAAGTCCAGACGTTCGGCTTATCGTCTGGCGGTCGCCGCCAACAACAATGGTCGGGCACGCACTCGCAGACCCTATCGGTCACCGTGGCCGAGGACCAGACATCCGCGTGGTTCGGCGAGGGTTACGGGACCAGCACGCTCGGGCGGCGTTGGAAGAAGTAGGCCAGATCCGCTGTGCCCCGGGCGTTCGCGGAGTAGTTGTGGGGGTGTAATTATTCTTTTCTTTATTTGATGGAAAGCACGAGCGTGTATGGGTGGAGGATATTATTGGAATTGGAAGTCGGGCGCTGTGCACTGTGCGCTGTGCGCTGTGCACCGTGCGCATGCACTGCTGCTCACTAGTGTGCACATACGTAGGATTACAACTCGCTGTTGTTGTAGAGATAGACAAAAATGCCACGCTGGTACATAGGAACGTTCGTGTTCTTGCACATGCTCATCCCATGTGCAGGAGTGGCGCTGCGCTGCGCTGGTGCCGTAGTACGTAAGACCATATGAACTCGCACGAGGGGGATCAAGCCATGTGCCGCATCGCCGTACCAAGGTGAGGATGGGAACCTCAGCATCACAGGCCGTGAGACGCAAGTCGTGTCCGACGGTTCGACACGAGATCCTGATAGGGGTGTACTCCGGATTTGCCTTTGCCTGCGTGACTTGCGATGTCAGGGGGCCCGAGGAGAATCCGTCAATCTGTCAAGCCGCTGTCGTGACCTCTCAAGCTTCTCGACTTCCCGATGAGGCGGTGCAAATCAGCGGATTCATGACGAGATGAGATTGTGCCTCATTCCTTATCTTGCCCTGTTCTGTCCTCGGCGGGCGGGCGGCAACGGCAGCCATTGACCAGAAAGAGCGTATGGACAGGTGTGGATACAATTCCCCGGGAAAAGAAGGCAGGAAGTACAGGAGCGCACAGCGCACGATCACAGTTTGTCACTGAAGAGACGCTTATGCAAGAGAACTTTGCTCGACGCCATCAACCCCGCGGCCACGAGGATCATGGTGCCTGGCGTGCGTGAGAGTCAGCTTTGATTCTGAGGCATCAAGGGTTCCGGAGAAGAGGGGGAGCAAGAAGAAACAGAAGGCAAATGATTGTACTGACCGGCGAAAATGCCTGTCGCCTTGAAGTTATGCGTGTGCTCGATGAGTGCACCAGAGATTGGGGGTCCAGCGAGGGCACCTGTTTGTCAGGCGTATGTCAGCACGTGCGTCGGACAATTACTGTCAAGGACGCACCGAGAGCCATGATGGTCATCTGCGTGCCGGTGCGCAACCCAGTATCCTGGATCGCCCCCATCTGCGGAACAGGTGCGGCGAACAGGCCGATGAATGGGCCAGAGAACAGTCTACAGTATGCAGAGGAGAACGTTAACACTTCGTCCTCGACTGAATAGACAAACGGATGCGTACCCGTACAGCGAGACGACAGCAATGAATGAGGCCTGCGTGGTCATGTACGGCCACAGATACGTGAATAGCGCGGTGGGAATCGTTCCGAGGACCATGACATTAATGGGGCCATATCGCACTGCCAGCACACCACCGCCGACGCGACCTATGGCGGAGGTCGCGTTAACAATAGCGACGAGGTAGAACGCCAGCGAGTTGCGGATTCCGATCGATTCGGCACTCAGTGTCACAAATGTCAGAGCTGTAGATTGAAAGTCAGCAGAGACGCGTCGCGCAGAATGCATCGCTTTACCAGTATACATGCCCAAGAAACCAACGAAGGTTGAGAGCACGTAAACCGCGAAGCCCGGAGACACGAAGGAACGGAAGTCGACGGCGGCCTTCCCCTTCGGAGGCAGACGCGGACGCATAGTCTTGGGGTGCGTGAGATGGTGCGGAGAAACGCTCGGGAACGGGAGACGTACGAAGTTTGCGATCATGAACAGTGCGAAGTTCATGAACGAAAATGTCCGAACTGTCCACTGAAACCTACACGCAGGTTAGATTGCTATCCCCAGTGCGCGCCGCTCCTTTGACTCACCCGAGAGTCGGGAGTAGAGATCTAAACATAATGGGATAGACGATACCGCCCAGAGACGCTCCAAGCGAAATAATACCGAACGCCATCGGGCGTTTCGCAACAACTACGACGCTTGGTCAGCACAGAATCCACAGAGCGAGCATAGATATCCGTACACCAGTGAGAGATACACGCCACACATGGAATGTAAATCCAGCCACCGGCAATCTGCGCGAATGCGTGAGCGAGAAGGTTCGGGAGCTCGAAACACCGAAACGTACGCCAAATGCCAAGCCCTGACAGAGGAGGAACTGCCAGTACTTCTTGCACTCTGCAGTGAGAAAATTTGCGAGTGTGTAAAGGACAGTGGATGCGGCGAGCGACTGCCGGAAATATCCCAAGTCGAACACGCGTCCCGTTATCAGACCCTATGTGACGGTCGTTCAACGCGATGGAAAGGTAAGGCGGACGACATAGAGCGCACAGGAAGGAAGAGGAGCGAGTACTGTGAGAGAAAATGAAGTCAGTGATATTGTCCGAAGACGTCGGGCAGGGATTGACGCACCTGCAGCGAGCCGATCCAAGCACTGGAACAAGAGATTAGCATATGGAGCTGCGCGTGGGCGGGAGTAGCAGCTCACATGGCAGAGGACGACGAAGACGTCAGGAGGACCGTCTCGTAGTAGGCTTGGAAAGACTGTGGCAAAGTTAGGCGCTCGGCACGAACGACCGGTACAGAGCTGGAACGCACCCCCCAAGCAATGATATAGCCGAAAGTACTGAACGAGAGGCAGACGCCCTGGGAAGTGTAAGCAAACTGGGCAAGCGAGTGACGAGCTCGTACACCAAAGAGCGAGAGCCATGCGCGACTGCCACCATCAGGGGGAGGAATGCTGGGATCCTGCTCGAGGGTCGGGACAGCGACGACCTCTGCGGACTTGGCGCCCTCCTCGAGGCTTCCCTTGCGCTCGGCAAGGTCGATGTCGAGCTGCGACGACGAGTGGGACATGGTCACAGTGGAACCGACGCGAGATTTTCCCCCGCTTGTGCACCCCTCGTGTTGGGTTCAGTAATCATCATCTCGAGACAGGCTTCTTTGATGCGGACGTTCCGGTGAACACGCCGATACGTTTTAATGTTTTGGGGCCTGAAGTACGCCGCTCTCCCCTCCATTTCTGGGTGTCCGACGTGTTCGAAAAAAATCGTCTCTGCACACCGGCCTCAAGTGAATGCCTGGACCCGAAACTTTTGCACGGGCAGGTTAACCGCGGCAGGCACTGCCACATATTCCCCTTTGGCAACTTGATATGTGGCTCTGCAGATCAGCGATCGACGCGCAGTCGCAGACGCCACAGCACGTCAAAGACCTGTCCGGCGTGGAATGCTCCGTTCGGACAGGATTGCTGGCACCGTGGGCGAGCTGGCACCTCAAGCTTCTTGTGACGGTGGGCACAGGTATCAGTGACTGGGTGTTGTTGAGCCGATTGCTGAGCTGACGAGGCGGCTATAACTTTTTGGCAAGGTCCCACGCGATTGGGGTCCATGAGATTTCTGCACTATGCCACGCTCGCCGAGCGATCGTTGGCGAGTCCAAGATAGGCATATCGCGCAGCTGTCCTTACACGGCGTGGCCCATAGAAGTCTGATCTCAGTATTTTTCTCGCATCACCTTGATCCTTCTCCGTGAGCGCGCGCTTTTGGGCCGCGTGCATGATGCATGATGCACGAAAGTCCAGCCGACGGAGAATCATCCCGTGGCCGTTGAGTAATTAAATCTCGCCCAAGATGCGCAGGCTCTCTCGTCATCCCAGCGCTCACGCATCGCAGGATGGACTCCTCCCCCCTCCCTTGGTACTACCTTGCCGCCGGCGCCGCCGTTGCCGCCGGTCTCCTGCATGTGGTCACCTCCTCCCGCGACCGTAAGCGGTATCCCCCAGGTGAGCATTGACGCAATCATGAGATTACCTGTCGAGATCGTTGTTGACGTGCTCTGTGTCTGTCAAGGCCCGCCGCCGTATCCCCTCGTCGGGAACTACCCCCACATGCCCGTGGGTTGGCGCGGCAGCCACTACTTGGAGATGGGGAAGAAGTACGGTGCGTAATGACCGCTCGCTGCACAGTCTGTGATACGCCGACTGATCGCGGATGTTGGCAACGACGACGCAGGCTCCATTCTTTACTTCACTGTGCCCGGGCGCAGCTTCATCGTGCTGAACAAGTACGAGGACGCTGTCAACTTGTTCGAGAAGCGCGGCAACAGGTACAGCGATCGCCCGCACCTGCACATGGCGCACGAGCTCGTCGGCCGCAAGATCACGATCCTCTTCTCGCAGTACGGCGAGCGCCTCAAGCAGTACCGGCGCATGATCCACACCGTCTCGCAAACGCGCGCCGCGCCGCAGCAGTGGCCGATGCAGACCGCAGAGACGCAGAACCTGTTGAACCGCCTCTTGGACACTCCGGACGACTTCCTCCGCCACCTTCGCCTGTGCGTATGATTTGTCCTGTTGTTGTTCGCGCGCCCCTCTGAACGCGCGCAGACACTCTGTGAGCGTGACCATGAAGACGGTTTACGGTTACACGCCCAAGAGCCACGACGACGAATACGTCAAGCTGTCGGAGAAGGTCGCGCTCTTGACGAACATGGCCTCGCAGCCCGGTCGTTGGCTTGTCGACTCGTTCCGGTGGCGTACGTCGTTTCGTGAATCGACGGAGGAGCGCAACACTGACACGCATAGTCGAGCATATTCCGGAATGGTTCCCTGGCGGCGGTTTCAAGAAGCTTGCGCGCAAGTGGCGTACCGAGCTCGAGGCGTTCACCGATGCACCGATGCAAATGACCAAGAAGCGCCTGGTACGCGTAGTTCACTCTATTCTGTGTGGCGCCGCTGACGTGGAGTAGGCGGAGGGTACCGCAGAGCCGTGCTTCGTCGTCGGCCAGCTCGAGGACACGGAGAGCATTTCGTCCGACCTGCGCGAGGAGTACATCAAGTACGCAGCAGCCGGCATGTACTCAGGTACGCGGAATCGTCTTGGCTTCAGCACGTGTTGACGAGTACCCGATCAGGCGGAACAGATTCGGTGCGGTGCTCGACGAGCCGGACGTGTGCGCCGGTGCTGACACAGACGCGCAGACCGTGTCGTTCGTATCGTGCTTCATCCTGTGCATGACGATGTTCCCCGAGGTCCAGCGCAAGGCACAGGAAGAGCTCGACGCTATCCTTGGCGGTGACCGTCTCCCTGTCGTCGAGGACACGCCGTACTTGCCTTACATCGAGGCCGTAATCAAGGAGGTCCACCGTATCCACCCAATCGTCAACCTCATCCCGCACGCGACGCTCGTTGACGACGAGTATAAGGGGTGAGCATGTTTGGCCGCCGGTGAAGCTACGTCGAGTCTTACCTCTTCGCAGATACGCCATCCCCGCTGGAGCAGCTGTCCTTGCGAACACATGGTATGCAGCGTGTTGCGTCGATATTAGTCTCAGATGCTGATCGAGTGTGCAGGGCGTTCTCGCGTGACGAGGAGATGTACCCAGACCCAGACAAGTTCGACCCAGAACGCTTCCTGGGTAAGCGCGGCGAGGGAGTCCTGGACCCGCGCCTGTACACCTTTGGTCTCGGCAGGCGTCGGTGTGCGGGCGTCCCGCTCGCAGATTCGTTCACGTTCTTGGCTGTCACGTCAATCCTGACCGTGTTCAACATCAGCAAGGCTCTGGACGAGAACGGGCAGGAGATCACGCCGGGCCTGAAGTGGGACAACGCTTCGACCTCGTAAGTCTCTCTTGCTCTGGTTCCTTGTGTTTCTCACCTTGCCGTTAGCCACCCGATTCCCTTCAAGTGCAAGATCCGTCCGCGTTCGGAGGCGGCTGTCGCGCTCATTCGCACACGGCCATCGCACCCCGTCGTGTGATATTCGGACGCTGGAGTAGATTTCGAGGGTTATTTCTGGGACACTGCGCTGGTTGATCCAGACAGATACACACTCACTGGACCGGCAACACACTCTTTGAAAGATCGGTCACTACGCGTGTTATTTATTCCGGTGTGCCTGTATACGGGCATAGATATGTATCCATCCATTCATTTGTGCAATTTGTTGTAGCGTTCTGGTATTCTTGCCCAGAGGAAATGTTGTTGGATACCTGGCGCGACGGCGTCGGAGGAAACATCGGACGGCGGACCGTGAAATGCCAGACCTTGCTTGGCTTCCAACACCTCTGACGCGCTGCACTATACAGCACAAACGCGGCTGGAATTTCCCACACTCCAAGTTCTGTATGATCGTCGTCTGGAAACTCTTGTGTACTCTGTTTGCGCGTCTGCGATACGCTGGTCTTGGTACGGAGTCTGCTTGAGCCTCGACACGTTGCGTCGATGCTTGTCAATGCAAGCTCAGTACTTATTCCCTGCCTTCGATATTGTTCGTGATTTCCACTCTCTGTCCGCCGCGCTATCATCCTCGTCGACAACATGACCGTGGTCGCCGTGGTCAGCATATGGTCGTGGACGCCGCTCACAGCCTGATCATTCGCCGACACGGCCTCTAACTTCACTTTTTCCGGTACCACTCGGATGGCGTGAACAACAAGTTCGTCGACTTGCCTAACCACGTCCTCGCGCGCATTGTCCGCACGGTGCACTTCCTACCATGTTCGCGAGCTTGAAACATCATCCTCCATTAAGACCGTTTCATGGCAGCCCCTCATGCAATTCGTTACCGGCTCCGTCGTTGCTCGCAGAAACTGCGTTCTTTTTGCTTCCTCGTGAACTTGATCCCAAATCTGTCCCAACCAGCCTTTTCTATATCCACGACACCAACAAAGGCTCCCCCTCCGATCTAAATGATAGACAGCACCTTCGCCGGCTTCAGGCTTAGAACCTTCTGCTTGGGTGTTCCTGCAACGTTCAAAGTTACTCGCAGTCGCACTGGCTATGAGCATCCGGTGGCCTGTGTGACTCAAATCCTGACCATACGCTTTTGGAAACTTCTCGTCTTTGATTTGTCTTCGGCCGAGTATCACTCTATCCTATCCTATCCTATCCTAAAGGGTCGATCGGCGTGATTCGGGGTCACGCCGATCAGGGCTCGCAGGTTCAGACCCACGATGTTCACGACAGTCGACTTGCTTGGCTATGTGGACGCTGCTTCCTATTTCATAGTGCTGCGAGGTAGCAGATGATTGTCGCACGATTCGATCTCTCGCATGGCACAGACGGGCGGAACTTCTGAGAAGCGCGTGCGCCGAGTCGCCGCGCAGATAACTTTACAACAACATACGTAGTACATCCTCGTATAGTTCCTACACGGCTTCATCTCATCGGGTAGTCGTCGCCCATGGTCGGGGTGCCGAAGAACGACGTGGTATTGTCGACGTGGAAGTTTAGCGTCGTGTCCCTCCCTGTCTGCGAGAACGCTCGTCGACCAGGCGCGTATGGTAAGCTGTTGCCCAACGTCTGGACATCGTGATTCGCCATAACCGCCTTGAGGTGTAGGATGATGCGGCATGAAAGCACCGCGTATAATACGCGTTGCAGTCTAGAAAGTTGGTGCCGTGTGAGCTATAAGGTTTCGAATCGAACGCGCGGTCGTTACGCACTGCGTAAGGAGAATGGTGAACTCGGCCTGTTTGGTACAACGTCAATATGACACTGACTCGCTAGGCGAGGGACGCACCTCGGTTGTGTAAACGACCACAAGGTTCGCAACAGAGATCGCTGGAAAGACCTGAGCTTGGTATCTTGCTCCGGAAGCGTACGGGCATACCGAATAGGTATACGAAGTAAAGAATGCCTGTCCAATCGTCAGAATAGCGAGGACATCGCAAAGAACAGACACACCGTCGCGGTAGAGAAGGTTTATCAAATGCGACGATCCCTGTGAGACTAGGCGCGTGTCAGGAGCAGTCCGAGTCCATACTAGAAAGACGCGTCGTACAATGTTGATAGCCCTTGATGAGCGTGAGTGCAAGGATGACTGTCAGATTAGGAGTCAGAAGTCAATCATTTCGGGACGGAAGTCTCAAGGACGAACTAGCTTCGAACGCCGTCAAGAGAATCCACGCGTTCGTCACGATCTGGGATGAGGCCGTGATGATGCATCCCTTGAGTGCGGGCGAGAACGAGCTGGCGGGAACAACTGTGGTGCGTTAGAGAGGGAATGGAAGTCCTGTGTGAACGCACATGTCGTCTTCTTGACGAGCTCGACAATGATGTACGTCTCGGGACCCCATACCGCGCAGAAGAATACGAGCAAGACGATGAGGAGCGTCTTCTCCCTGTTCCATATCGCCCACGTCCGCAATATGAGGATAACTACTCCACGTCAAGTCGCGTCAACTCGTCCTTGAGGGAGAACGTACGTTCCGCCGCGCCAATCCCCCATACTATGGACACTACGCGGCATTAGTGACCGATGAGGCCGTCGTTAAGGAAGATCGCGTACCAGAGTTGTAGCCAAAGATATTGTGGCACGTCTCGCCGCTGACGTCGAAGAATTGGTCTGCGCAACGTCGCGGTGAGATGCCTGCAAGCAAACGGACCGTAGATACTCACGAATAAGGCCGGAAATAAGTTCTGGCCACGTCAAGTATCGCGCGAGCAGAAAGAGTATCTTCCCTGGCCCCCAAGCGGCTGGCCAGATGAGCTCCACCTCGTCCAGGAAAGTCACCGCGTGATCGTACATCTGTCACGGCCGTCCGTTCAGGGAGGCAGTCCTGACTTGGCAGCACAGCAACGTACGAAGAGGCATGTACTGGCGACTGGAGCGAGGGTCAAAATCACCCTCCGAGCCGAGCGGAGGGAGGGAGGGCGCACCGTTAACACACTGCGTCGATAATGAGAAAGTCCCACTCGACAAGGAAGCGCGGTACGTACTCGTACGATGTCTGAACGACGTAGCGTGCCGAGCAGCAGCTCGAGCAGAGCGGCTTGGGCCTGTGCGGCTGCCTCAGGGCTTGGTGCTCCCTCAGCCATGATCACAACGGGACGAGGAGAGAGGGGAGGTGCTGCGCGAGAATTCGTGTTTGCCACATGGGATTTTATGGATGGATTATGACGGCGCTGATCAACAGCGGTCATCTGCGGACATACGTGTCTCTGATAAGAAGTCGAAGGTTCTCGACGGCCAGCAAGTGGCATCACGAGGCTTCGAACATCGTCGACCGAGCGCAGTGGACTGGTACAGTAAAAATCAACGGGAAGGACGCTCAAGGTATGTTGGTACTGTAACATAATGTGGGCGTGGAGAGTCCGGGATTTACAGATTGCTGGATAATCACGGATCTACGTCCTCTCAAGTGGCAGTGCGTTTCCTGATCTGACAGGTGACAATCCAGCGCCGGCTCGGTGGTCGCATCTTCCTGGTCGGTATAGTGGCGTGCGAACTCAGAAAGAGGCGTAGGAGCATTACCTGCCTAGCTCGGCCTCGGATATAAATGGTCAATCAATCTGTGCACGTGGATATTGTCCCGAAGTTGGCGGATTGCGAGGCCGACACGTTCAGAGCATGAAGAAGCAGTGATGATATGTGAACGCGTCATTATCCACGGATATGTATTGGAATGTGACAGAAATCTTCTCTTACCTTGAGTTAAATGGAACCCCGGTGTCTAATAATTCGCGTCGTGAATGTTTGTCATTGTTGATCCTCCTTCCTTCCTTCTTAGCGCCTGTTCTCCAACGCCAATTGTCGTCTTCACTCACACATGCCACCACTCTCTTTGGCGAGCCCACCGCCCAAGATATCCGGGCTCATACGCGTGTTCAGCGACTGCGGCCGGGCAGACTTCTGCACGAGTTGTCTGAGCACCATCCTCATCGGCTTTAATCGCTCTTCGCCGGAGCAACAGATGGACTTCCGCGTAGGAAATCATGAACTATACAACGCGTGCATCAAGCGCCTTATTGCATTGCCTCGCACGGCCGACACAATCCTTGATCTGGCGAATACTCTCTTGGCCAACCTCTGCGCGCCGCATCGGCGCTCATCTGACGCCCGCCGTTGCTTTGAAACGTACATCGACGTCTCTTGTCACCTCGTCACCGCCGCACTGATGAGCGGGACGGACGATCAACCCTCGATTATGGACCGCGTCCAAGCTTACAGCCGCTTTCAGAAGAAAAAAGCCAAAGCATGGCCGGTCGACCCGCAACAGCTCATACCTGGCGGCGCTCATGCTACAGTAGAGGCTCTCGTATTTTGGATCTGCTCAATGCGCTCCTACCATGGTCCTATCGGTCTGTACAGCCTCCTGCTGGCCGCGCATCGTCCGATGATTTTCCCCGAGACCATGAAGCCGCGCATCCGCAACGACCTCATATGGGCGGTGGTGCAGATGCTCGGCGTGCCGTCTGACGCCCGTCCTTACTTCCGGTGCCCTCGACAGGCCTTCGACCGCACAAATTCCGGCCACTTGGCCGACTCGGCCGAGTTCTACAAGTCGGAGCACTCGGGGACTCCAAGAGGATTACGAGATGGCCGTCCAGGTGCTGGCGACCATCAACAATGGGCCGCATAGTGGGCCGGACGACATCAGCCTCTTTATCAACGACTACGAAGACGTGCTCTGGGCGGGTGCGCAACTCGCCCTGCGCCGTATTAACTGCACTCGCGGTTCATGTTTGTGCAGCCGCCCGAAGGCTGATGGATGCCTTCTCGACATGCTCACTCGCGTTGTACGCGTTCTCATGGTCCATTTTGGCCTCACGTCAGCTTCACCCGGGATCGACGTGCGTGTTGCGCAGGCGATCACGGCCGAGACGGACAGTATGCCGAGTAACTGGGGCGCGACGCACATTCTATATTGGTTCCTTGCGATGGTCGATGAGAAGACACAGCGGTGCTTTGACGATGCGTGCCGGACGTACAAGGTCGACGCACCGCTGCAGCGCTGTGCGCGTTACTTCCTCGTACGCTATTGCGGGCGAGACTGCCAGCGGAAGGACTGGCGCGGAGCAGGCAGTAACAGCATCGCTCACAAGGAGGTTTGCCCGCTCATTGGCAGATTGGTACCAGAGCACCACCTTCCGCCGTTGTATAAAGACTGGGAGCCGACTTACCTTCGCGATCCGATGCGGGTACGGGAGCTTCATCTATTATACAGATGGGCGTGCGAAAGTGCTGTCCTTCACTCCACGTATCGCATAACGTTGGAGCATGAGGTTCGTCTATATTTTCCCACGGCAGCTGTTTCGGCGCCGTGTTGAACGTCTCAACAGTTGATGACTCTTGTTACGGAGGATCCAGAAACAGTAATCCTCCCTCGACCCGCACCCTTCATTCGTTTTATGAATATGGCGGACTTTCGTGCGAGCGTAGGATGGTCAGCGGGGGCGTAGCGGGGTTCGGGTCAAGCTCGTCGCAAGATGCACGCGAAGCCGACCCTTGTAACACCCTGTGCTTACTGGCACCGATGGTGCCAGTGTAGTGAATAGGAATGACGATTGCGACTGATTGCGATGAATTAGATTTCAACGCCGGATTACACATTAAGTACGTGAGATTATGGGATCAAATGTCTTAGACAGTCCGTACCGCAGGAACAAGCCCCTTTGAAAGATGCGACAATGCAGTCATTCGGGGCCGATTACGAGAACGGACGACGTTGAGACGGGCTCAGCGCTAAGTCCATGTCCAAACCACGCCGTAGTCTTGTCCTCAGGAGCTCCCAAGTTAGACTCAATCTCGCCTGCGTTTCTCCGCGCGGCGACAAAGCGAAGGGAGGCTGATGTCCAGGTTGTCTGGCCCCGGTAGCCAGTATTGGCGGCAGCCGCACGTAAATTGAGGATAGTACGGCAGGCCATGAATGAGTACAGACAGTACTGCATTCTGTAACAGCCTTTGTGAGACTCGTGGAAACATGTAAACGGGTATGGTACATACCCCATAAGCATGGTGATATCCGCTGCGATCTGTCCAGTCACGAGTCGCTCAGTGACACCACACTATCGGAATTGCGAGTGACTCACGTTGCTCATGAACTCTCCCATCGGGTACGCGGCGGAGACGGCTAGAGAAGACGTCAATTTCACTACATTTGTGGTACGAAGTACAGTTTACCTGTCACAGCAACAAAGTATAGAATACCTGTCGGAATCGTCAGAGAGAAAAAGCAGAAATGTATCATCGGATGAATTACTGACCGTCCTGACGTATAACCCGTATTAATGTTGTAGAAGACGACCGATACTTGACTGCACGGTTTTAAGAATTACTCTCCGGACCACGGGCAGGAGATTACGTACGCAGCTGTGCAACCTTGAAGACGGTGAAGATCATGAGCACTGCGTAAATTATCAGACTAACACGCGTGCTACAAAGATCGCGTAGTCGTACCAATGTCCATAAGCGCAATATGGAACCACGACGCTATCACCATGAAGGAATATCCAAACACGGAGCTTACGTCTCCGCTGAAAAGATAACCTGTCAAGCGGGGTCATCATCGCAGCCTGAGGTCTCGGGTCACGTATCACAGTATCCACTCACTCAGAGATATCATCATAAAAAGAGTGAAACCGAGTTCGAAGGCCCAGACGGCGCAGAGAAGTGTGGTAAGAAGGATTTTGATCCATCGCGCCCGCTGCCATATCGCCCATGTTCGTACAGTAAAAATGACTGCGACAGCGGGGTCAGCTCTTCGATGTTGGGACGAACTACTATTGTGACATCTGACACTGAGTTACGGCTGTAGCGATATATAGAAAGACTATAGCCCAATATAAATAGTAGCCATGGCATTACTGTTGCAGCACACCTCTCAATGTTCCGAGCGTACACAAACCCCGGGCCTGGTTGGCCGCCAAGTCGGGTGTGAAAGTATCCAGATCGCTGAACTGAGGCGACTGCGACTGCTCAAATCCATCTGCGAATTCAGTGAGCACGTAATTTAGAACCATCGGACGGACGATTGTCACATATTGTAACGAGAATCCCCAGTGGCCAGGTGCAGTACCTGACGAACAGGTACGAGACCTTGCCAGTGCTCCACTTCGCAAGCCAAACAAGTTCGACTTCCGCCTGGAAAGATTGCATGAAGTCGCATATCTGAAGCGTATATGAGCGTACGTGACAATGGTATCTGAGTTTGAGCGTACCCATGCTGCCATGAACCCCACTATATTTGTGCATTACGATGACGGGTGTGATAAGCATTGAAGTGGATTTTCCTAGCAGGCAAAGACGCACCTTGGATATACTGAATCTCCATGTCAGCAAGTTATTAGGGCAGGACAGTTCGCAGCGCACCCCTATTGTCTGCCGCACCCAGGTCGCATGAAGGTATAGTGCGATGAGTTCCTCGTCCCCTGTTCCGTTGTGGTAATACGGCTGCATTTCCTCCGGTTGAGCAAGTATCTGGCCCCACAGACGGAGGAAATGCAGTCTAGCTATATATGTGTGAATGCGGCGCAGATAGTCATCAAAGGCGATACAACAGTCAAATAACCCACCGACACGTACTGCAAGGGTCGATGGGCGCAGTCGCCGTTGCTGTGTTGCGGTGCTACGTGTCAAGGGTCAAATCTGGGTCAAATCCACTCCACCGGGTCGACACCGACCCACGTTCCTTCGGGTACCGCTGCATCTGATCGAGGGGCAGTCTTACGCCGTACTTAGACACGGTGATATAATGGAAGATTACACAAATCTAACGGGCACGAAACTCTGGCGCTGCGTACAGTCTCAGACAACCCGTTTCCGCGCATCCGACGTCGATTCGGTCTCGATTGACTCAGCATCGGTGGCTTTTTTCGCACCGCCACAGCTCTCCTGCGTCGGTACTCTCCCACGCATAGTCTCCTCATCATCGACTCCTATGGACAGCCACACTTCAACACTCGCAATACACGCGGGTGGGCCAGTTCGGCACAGGCACCCCTGCTAAACACATCCCCACTCGCGGTGCGCCAGTGCCGCGATGCCCATTAGATATTCCGCAAAGCGCTAGTGTCCGTGCACGTGGCAGAGTTTGACCATCCTTCGGTGAGGTCGGCCAGCAGCATGGTGCAAACCCAGGGTCGCCCCGCAGCATCGATGGGTCAACATCTATACATATGTCTCGCGTATTTATTCCGGCAGGGGTCGCGCGAATTCTGAGTCGCAATAATCCCGCTATTGCACTTCCGGAGCCTGAGGCGTCATGATGAATTGGTGAGGCGTATGGATGTCTCTACTGTAAACCACATATTTATTAGTAACGCGTAACGACCCCCGTCGCAATAATAAGTGCAATTTGTCACGCGTAACAGAGAGGCCGCGGTAGTGAGCGTAACGCTGTGATCATGAAACGGTGGCTAAGAACGTATACATCAAAGTTTTCGGGTGCTGCGCGGAATTAGGCTCCCTATGATGACTGAGGTATGTTACAGGGATCATTCTATGATGATTATCAACTTCAGCGGTATGTGTGAGATGCGAAAATCGATCGCGGAAGCAGATTTTGTGCTATTGCGGTAAAAAAGTAACGGTCATGCTGACACGGCAGTACCAAAGCTTGGTTTACAGTATCCTCCATGAGACACTCAAGGTCCGTGCGAGTCAAGGTCTTTCATTCGCGTTTCTGTCAACAGGCTGCCGAAACGGGTCCAGTACTCCAGCCGACACGTGCATCTGCCAGAACAAGTATGCAAAGGGGCATTGGCGTCGTTCCTGTGTCGATACATTGCGATACGCCTGGTACAGAAGCCCAGCAGCGCGTGGCGTGAAATCCGGTCGTACGTCGCCGAGCTGGATGAAACTATTAATATTGGGAAACCCGGTTGCTTGCAGCAACCCTTGTCCGATAAGGATTCTCTCCAGCTCCTCAGGTCGCAGGGGTTTCTCAGTGGCGTGTGTCACGCACTCGGCGGCTGGAGTACATGTACGACGAACTTCGAGTTAAGCGCCTCAGGGTCCAGAAGTCCTCGAAAATTCCTTCATAAAGCTCTGAATGGTGTCGATGCTCAGTGAACGGTGCGACACTGATAAAATATTAATATGGTAGAGGTAACGAGGTAGGTTTATTGGCTTGAAGCGGCCATCTAGTGAGTGCGGCTTCATTCCGCAAGCCAAGCAAGCGGGTAATGGCTGAGTAATAACTCGGGCTGAATCCCGTGGCGGGTGTGTGGGTGGAGGACGGCGCTCGCACTGCTGAGGAAAGCCGGTCCGCTGCGGGCGGGCGCGGGATGTGCTCTCCGGTGGTTGCTCCGGCGGAAGGGGCCAGGCGGGAAGCGGGCCTTCGAGCGTGCGACGAATCTGGAACGACCATCCGATGGCGGCAGACGCTAAAAACAACAAGTGCTGGGTGGGTGGGTACAAATTTTCCCCAGCAAGCGACGAGAACGAGGGAGCAGGGGAAGGAAGTTCTCGCTCCGCTTGCTCTACTCCGTCTATAACTAGACCATTTTTTAGGGCGAGGAACGAGCCCTGAACTCACTCAAGAGATGCCACAAGGCTTTGAGAAGTTTCCTGCTATGATGATAGCGGGACGCGGTTTCCGGATGGAAAAGCGAACGACGCAGATCGTCATATACTCTAGTCTCCAGGCAACCGAAGCCCGAGGCGCGTAATAGGCAGAATGTTGTGTAGGTGGAGACTCGGAGAAGACGGCAACTGGCTGCACGTGCCGCAAGGGCGAGAGGCTTTTACGATATCGACGTCGCCAGAAGCAGCCAACGAGGTACCGTAGGTCCGTATATCGAACAGAGCTCCATCGTAACATGTAAGAAACGCGAGCTGCAAATGCTCCCGAGCGCAAAGACCCAGCAACTAGGCTGGATCAAGCGTAATGATCCCTTAGCACCGACCGCGGGAACTGGTTTCGGTTCGGTCACGGTGTTGGTACAGAACAAGTATGTGCTCAGTGGCCTGGACGCACAGATACAAGAATAGCGGATCGAGCTACTTCAGTTGTCGACGTCGAGGGGGAGGAAGGGATAGGCTACCTTGGTTTCTGGACCTGCTAAGTTACAAGCACGAGAAACACGCTTGAAGGGTACAGAAGGATGCTGCGTTGGGAGAGCTGGCGAATGTGTTTCGAGACCGCAGGGATTGCAACGGAGACACGGATATGGGAGCGATGCATCCCGTGGAAGTACTGAACTGAAGCGAAGGGTCGTGCATAGTACGTGAATCGTACAACAGAATCCGTGTGCCTAGTAGGGGGTGAGACATATCGTGCCTTGTGGAGCAGTGCGCACGACAGAACGAGGCTGCCCGAGGACGGGTGGAAGACAAGGACGAATATGCAGTCTGGGGCTCAGTCGTGCGGGAGCAGTAAGCCAGAATTTCAACCACTAACGAAAGGCAAGCCGAACGGGGAAAAGAGCGAGGGACCGTGAGTACGTTCATCAAGCTGCCCCGCGCCGCTGGAAAAGCGCGTGTAGTACAGATTGCAACTACACACGCCCGTGAAGACCGACGCTGTTCCAGCAATAAGCTAGAGCAAGCGAAGTAATTCTTTAGCATCCCACGACGCAGAACCCAGGGACTTGTTTCGGTCGGGCATCGTAGAACGCGGTTACAACAAGTACGAGAGCGATGGTCGATGCAAAAATAGCGTAATCAAGCGAAGTTGTCGACGTCGAGGAGGAGGAAAGGGATAGGTTCCGGACCGATGCCGGGGGCCGGGGCGATCTTGATTACGCACGCCTCATTCGCGCTTAGACGCCCATGACCGAGCCGTGCACAGGCCTTGCTTTTCCCGCACCTTTTCCTCTCCCACAACCGCCACGACGAGCACTATGTCCGCAACGACCGCAGCGACCACAGAGCCAGCGCCCGGCCCGTCTTCCGAGACCGCCGCCGGCGCCGCGCCACCACCAACGACGACGAGCGCACCAGCCTCGTTGAGCGGGCATATCGGACACCTGGACGCGCACCAGACCGCCCAGCTCGCAGAGTTCAAGTCGAAACTGATGGCTGAAGGGCTCTACCGCGCGTCCATCCCCGGCACGTCCGTCGCCGCCTCGCACGACGACGGCACGCTCCTCCGTTTCCTGCGCGCTCGTCGATTCGTCCTTCCCGACGCCCTCGAACAGTTCCGCGACACCGAAGCTTGGCGCGCGAAGAACAATATGGACCTGCTGTACGAGAAGATTGATATACAGGACTACGAGGAGACGAGGAGACTGTATCCGCAGTGGACGGGGCGGCGGGATCGGAGGGGTATACCCGTCTATGTGTTCAAGGTCGCCAGCTTGGACAGTAAGACTATGAGCGCGTATACAAAGTCCTCACAACGCACCAACATATCCATGTCTTCCACCTCCTCGACCCTCAGTACCGCGCCCAGCACACCGACTTCGTCTGGATTCTTCGGAGGTGGTTCGTCGACGGAACACCACCACAAGGAGACCCCGGCCCGCATGCTGCGTCTCTTCGCGCTCTACGAGAACTTGACGCGCTTCGTCATGCCGCTCTGCTCCATCGCGCCTGGTCGTCCGAATCCGGAGACGCCTATCACTCAGGTGCGTTGCAGTTCTTCGCGCTCGTTGCTCAGCGCTGACGCGACGTGCAGTCGAACAATATCGTCGATATCTCTGGCGTCGGTCTGCGGCAGTTCTGGAACTTGCGCTCGCACATGCAAGACGCGAGTACGCTCGCTACGGCCCATTATCCAGAGACGTTGGACCGCATCTTTGTGAGTCTCGAGTCTGTGCTCGCCCTTCGCGTGCTTTCTCTTTCCTTGCACATTTCTGTGCCTCGTGCGCACAGCATGTGTGTGCGCACGATGTCGTGTGTCGCCGCTTGAGTCTCGCGTCTCGTACGCGAGACTCGTGCGGGTTTGCGTGCTTCCTCGGACTGGTTCTCGTCCCACATTCTCATTCACGTCGCGCGCGCATCCCTCATCGCGTCATTCTTCACCGCACCACGTCGTGCACCGTGTCTCTTCCCTTTTGACCCGACACACCCACGCCGTCGTCGTCGTTCGTCCCCATACCCTTCTTCCTTCCTTGCCTTCTTCCTTCCTTCCGCTTTGTTTCTTCATAACCTTCTTCCTTCCCCCTCGCACTCGCACTCGCTGACGCTCGCTCGCCCGCGCTTAGATCATCGGCGCGCCGTCATTCTTCCCAACCGTCTGGTCCTGGATCAAGAAATGGTTCGACCCGATTACGACGAGTAAGATATTCATACTGCCGAGCGGCAAGGAGGAGGTTTTCGCGGGGTTGAGTCAGGTAAGTCGTGTGTTTTCGTGCGTGTTCGACTTCTGCTTTCCTTTCGTCTCTTCCGGCGCGTCTTCCGCCTTGTTTCCATAAGCCCTTCGTTGTTCCTGCCCGCCTGTCCATCGCTAATGTCTCGCCAGTTCATAGACCCAGAAAACATCCCCACCCAGTACGGCGGCACACTCCCCTATACATTCGGCGAACTACCAAAACTCGACGCTCAACTTTCGTCTCTTGTCCACTGGTCCGACTCCCCCGCGGCGGGCAAACACGCGGATAGTGGAGAGGGGACGCTGCCGATTGGGCCGGTGCTTTGGGAGAGGCATGAACATAAGGTAAGGGTGCGTTTTTGGTGTTTGGTGAGGGAGAAGTGCTGATGGTGATTGTAGGGACAGTGGGAGGCGATTGCTGTGGGCAGCGTGGAGGGTACGGATCGGAGGGAGGTGGTTGCGCGGTTGGATGAGGGGATGAGGATGTTTGGCGAAGAAGGCGAGGTTCCGGAGAAGGAGAAGGCGTGAGACGTGGGCGAGCGTATGTGCTTGAGCGAACGAAACGAGAATTGTGAACCGATGTACTTGTCTCCTGTCGAGTTTAGATAGACGTACGGTAGTATGTTACTTAGAAGTGAATGGGGTAATAATGTGTATAGTCTCTTGTTAACTTGCTTTTGGTCGTGGGTACAAGCCGTCGTTCGGGCTTGGTCTTATCACACCATTTATATTCAGAGCGTCCGGTACCAACTCGCAACTCGGAATCGTCGATTCTTGCTCAGAATCCACCCCTCGTTATTCTGCAGGCTGCTTCTCACCCTTGGAGGTATCGCGTCAGGACAATGTGCGCTTGCTGTAGGCGACTGACTCCAGGAGGAATTACTTATCTTCTGCGACAGCTCAAGGACCTCAAAGCGTAACGCAGTGACCTGTATGCGAATATTGACGTATTGCCTCAGTCGTCTTTGCTCTGCGAATGGGGCCCATCTAAAGCATCGCTCTCGCATTGCTGACGATGTTTATCGGCGTATGGAGGTGCGAAGTCTACTTCTTCGCAATTGTAATAGGAATACATAATATGTATACGTGGATATTCATGTGGTACCGGGCTTTGTCGTACGATGCTGAACCTCCGTGCGAATCGCTGAGACTAATCCGGTTCAGATATCGCCTTCAGAGCGGAAAAAATGCGCCCCAGTTCCTGGTTACGTTCGGCGGTGATATGAGACCTCTACGGCATCAAAGGAATGCCCATGAGGATGAGACAACGGCATGGTTTGGACATCGCCTCAGTGACGCCCTCCAGACTAGTGCGGTTGCCTTCGCTGAACTGTGCTTGCCACCTACTGTAGTGCCCTGTACGAGGTAGTCTTCGAGCCAAGACGAGTTGAGGATGACGGAAAATGATAAATTGGGGTGGGACGGACAACGAATAGCGCACCCGAATGACATCCGGCGTTTCGGCACTAATGGCATTGCCGTCCCTTGCCTCTGACCATCATCATGAGTATGGTGCGCGCAGATGTTGCCGCACGTATGGCGCGAACTAAACCATAAATTAGAGCGCTCAGCCTCCGTACATGCGCTTTGCAGGATATTCAACTGATGACCAGCAATGCGGTACGTCTCATGGCATGGGTGTCGCTGCTGTCGAGTGCAGCTGTTTACTATCCGCCCCGTCCATAGAGCACGACACGCCCCCAGCCTCGGCCGAACAGAAGGAACTATTCAATCGCATGTCTGGCATCTGCGAGAACGAAAAGCAAATCAGTACGGCAGCTTAGATCTAGCGCGTACCTGCTCTCACCGTAAACTGCCCCCACAGATGTAGACGCGGTGTTGGAACCGTCCTACCCACCCGAAGAGATGGACACCGACTTCATTTTCAAAAAGCGGTACCCGCCCGATCCATTTGGCGAGGAAACCGCGCGTAACGCTCGTGTCTGGTCGATCTATCGGGACGAAGCGACAGCGCGCGATGAGCCTATGGTCGATGGCTGGAACAAGACGCTTGATATCCTCCTCATATTCGTCAGCTACAAATCACGATATTGCGTGCCCGACACTAATGTCAAATACAGGCTGGCTTGTTCTCGGCCGTGGCGACTGCATTCATCGTCGAGGCGTACAAAGCACTGCTCCCAGATTACGAAGCCTACGTGGCAAATGCGTTGTGGGCGCTCGCGGCTTCTGGAAATGGATCCGCTTCTCTTGACACTGTGACCGTTCTCCGTAACCCCTCGTCATTCGTTGTCTCGAGGTTGTCACGATGGGTCAACGGTCTTTGGTTCGTCAGCGTCACGCTAGCTCTTGCCGTTGCCCTTCTTTGCATACTCGTGAAGCAATGGCTCCAGCACTACATCTCTCGCGTAACTTCGCCATCTCCTTGCGCGCGTGATTGGGCGCGTCGCCGATCGTTTTACTACGACGGTCTCTTACGATGGCATCTTCCTGGGCTGATCTCAACGCTTCCGCTTCCGCTTCTGCTCCATCTATCCCTCTTTGTCTTCTTAACCGGCTTGGTACTTTTCGTTTGGGATATCGACCATATGCTTGGAATGGGCTTACTAGGCTTGACGTCGACGCTATTCATATTCTACGTATTCAGCTTCGTTGCTCCAGCGCTGCGGCATGATTGTCCGTCGATGACTCCGCTAATGGAGCAGCTCATGCGCCTCGATATGCTACATTATGTTCTGAAAGCTCTGATTTTTGCGGTGCAGGGCAGAGTGATCTCTCGCAGAGTGATCTCTCGGTTTCCCCGCCAGTCGAGGCCAGACTCATATGGGTCGCGCATCCGCCTCATGGGAGGATGGCTCGCAACTGCTCTATCCAGCATTTACAGCAGGCTGTTCTTCGCACTTCAGGACTTGCGAGACATGCGATTTTCATCATTCTACGCCATCTACATACGCAAGGTCGTTTCACTCCCGCAGTCGCTGGAGCCGAACAGAATAGCCGAAGAGCGCTGGATTTTGGAACGGAGAGCCCCAGAGTTGGACGCCACCACCATCTCTTGGCTGCTTCGCTCGTCTGCAAATCACGACACTTTGAATGTTGCGCTGCAGGCGACGGGAAGCATTCATCCAGGCTCACGCACTACTGCTATTCTCAAAGACGACTATGCAGTCCGCTCGAGAGTTTACTCCGCAGCGGACTACGCACAGTACTTGCTGCATCCCGAGACTTCCGCTGTCTCGAAACTGAGATCTGCCCCTGATATTGCTCGCTTCCTGCGCGCCGCATACGCTCAGGCGCCCAGGGAGTTTACCTTTATCCCACACTGTTGGTCGGGGAGAGAACCAACTGCCCAACGCGATTACGATTTAGGCCTCTTATCTCATATCTATCATGGCGGTCCGCGCGGTCCCGGTGGCCTTAATGGAATCTGCGCACCGATACTACGCGCCGTCCATACAGTCACACGTTTCGGAGGTCGTTCTCCATTTCTCCATTCAAATGCGGTTCTGATGTTCGGGCAGCGGGGATTAACGCTAGAGACTCGCCTTGCGCTCCTTGCGCTGTTCGATTACTCACAAATCACCGACGAAGACGCTCGGTATGCTGTTGCGACACTTGCGTCCCACTTAGGGAGCGCCGATCATCGCCACACTCACCCTTGCAACCGCGAATGCCTCCTCGACGTTTTGTCTGCGATTGCGCTCGCAAATGTTGAGCAGGAGGTCGAGTATCTTCGGGACTGGGTTCAATCGACAGTCTTGTTTCTCATTCGGAGTCTCTTGAAATCGAGGCTTCTAAATGTTTGGTTCTACGACCGCGGGATGGACATCTGCAAGGCGTCCGCACAGTATTGTCTAGGACTAGCCATCCCTCACTTCTTGGACATGCTTAGTTCTGGTCTTTATGCCGAAGAATCTCTGGATGATTGGGCCATTGTGGGATCGTATCTCATCAGCGCTGTGGAATCTTATGGTCCGGCTCGAATCACAACAATGCGGTACCAGCAGCTGCTGCGCATTATCGCCCACGCACTCTGCCGGGTTCCCCCAAACGAACAACGTACACTATATTTACCGTGGAACGGACGAGACCACCTCTTATCCATAATGTGTTCCGTTGTTGGCAGCCTCTTCAAGCCTAATCATTTTTCTGGACGCCCAATGCCAAGCTACCGACCAGCACGTCTAGCGTCTCTCTACCGGACGCAATTACAGGTCGCACACGAAACATCATCTGTGCATGACGGGCTGCTTCCACTGCTGCACTGCACTGCAGACAACCCGTCAAGCTGGTCCCTTGTCACAACATCAGGTGACCTGACTGATTTCGCGCCCATAGCACTCGTTCTCTCGATTCAGCTCTGCGCTGGCTTAAGACGAGGCATACATGGCTTCTCAGTGCTCGTGGACGAGTTCTTTGCGTATGATTGGGGACTTAAAGCTTTGAGAGGGTTCGGCGGAGGAATGAGAAGCACCAGCTCAGACTCTGACATCTGGGCCCTGCATTTGATCGTACAGCACTGCGTCGAGCTCAAGTCAGACTGGTGGGAAAATTTCCGCCCGAAGCTGAATGCGGAGGATGACCCTCTGGTCCTCTATCAGTTTACGTATCCTAACCAGGATCGTGCGGATCTACGGGTCTACAACGAGTGGGCGGACATTCGGCGACGTGGAGCATGCACATTATGTGCGGGTTGTAAACCCCCAGGGCCAGAACCTGCGTAGATCGCTGTCGCAATGGTCGCGTTGCGCGGAGAAATACGGGCGAGATGGATTTCGCGAGGGTGCTCCTCTGGACAGGACTACGTCGTGGTTTGGACACGGTCTCAGCGCTGAGCCCGTCTCACCCTCATCTGTCCTCGTAATCGGCCCCTCATGGCCGCCTTGTCAGACGTCGCAAGCTCGTGTACTTCATATGTATCCGGCATTCAAGTTGAAATCTGATTAATTGTAACTACTCGGAATCTGCCTTCCTGTCCTGTCCACTAAAAACTCCGTCCCAAAGAAGTTGGAGGAATTGTGTATTCGAGGTGTTAAGCCTGGCGAACGAGGTCATGAGCGTATATATTGGGGGCTTATATATAACGGACGAACTCCCCACGTCGAAGGACAATCCGCGCCGCGCCGACCACGGAGTCACGGACCGTTATACTTAATGGAGAGCGGCTTTGCTTCTTCCGCCTGATGTTTGACCCCGTGCCGTGTTTGCACACGCTTGCTTGCGGCTTGGACTTCAACGGCGACCATGTCCCTTCGCTGGCACAAACTGCCCGTCGAGATTGTGCTCTTCATCGTAGCTCATGCAGCGGGCTCTGCATTGGCAGACAACGTGCCGTGGATCACGCAGCTTTCGCTTGTCTCGCGCGCAATTTACGACGTCGTCACGCCCGTCCTGTACGCCACGCTCATCGTGACAGACACCAACGGCTCGCTCGTCCGCGCTGTAACGAAGAATCCGCGACTCATGGCGTGTGTGCGCAAAGTGTGCATTGCTGCTCCATGGAACAGCTCTCCTTGGCAGTGGTACGAGGTGCCTTCATTGGACGAGAACGGCTTTGCTGGAGTCAACGAGGTCATCTTCCTTAGCAACCGCTCCATCCCCTCGTTCTTACGCCCAAGCCGACTGGACATGCACAATATCCCCGGACTGAACATCGCCTGCTTCCGTTTGAAAGGTCCTTTGCACCTTTTCCCGGAACTGACGCATGTCTACCTTGCTTGCCCACCTATGGCCGTAGCGCGCATATTCGGGCTTCCTGAGTCCCTTCGCCAGCTGCCTAAGCTCACGCACCTCGCGATGGATATGTCACGCGAGTCCGAGTCGCTGGATCCACCAAGCGACACTGCGTTCAGCGAGCGTATGGGCAAGATGCTCTCCGTTATACTCGAGACGACAGACGGGCGGCTGGAAGTTCTAGCGCTTCGCGTGGCCGGGCCAATGTTGGCACGGTGGGACAGCGTCGTTCGCGTTGTGACTGGCATGCACGACCGAAGGCTCCGCGTGTGGCGCGACGACCGTACTGGCAACACTACATTTCTACGTGTACATGACGCGAGAATTGGTCGGGACGTTTGGACGGAGGCGAAGCAGCTGTAGATGGGCGCGGCTGTTACTTTCGGCCTGTTCGAGAAAAGTGCGTGTCCGATCCTGTCCGTCGATGCAGCGCCCTTTCCTCCTCCTCACTCTGCATCCAGGTCGCTAGGCACGTACTTGTTCTGCAATCGCGTTCTACGATGCCGAATTTGAACCTGAAGATTCATTACGCTCGCTCCGGCCTCGTTGCATTGTCAACTGGTACCATACGCACTTTTCCTCGCTTTTCCGGTGGCGCGCTTCAGCTCTGTTCAACATAAGGTCTCTGTTCGGCTTGCCTTTCATGGCGATCCACAATGTTCCGGCTTTATGCTCCCTTCACAACTGACAACCCGGCGACCTGTCTGTTCGTGCCTTTCTCGAGTCCACTCGTCTGTCGTTCTGTCATACACACTGCTCCACGAGGCACGATTCCGAGTTGTATTACCTCGGTAATGGGTACACGTATCAAGTCGTACGATTCGCGTACTCTTCAACGCCACTCGCTTCAGCTCAGGGCGTTCGCGGGAGGTCACACAGTATCGTGCCCTTCTTCGTGTCTCCGTCGAAACCCCTGCGGTTTCGAGGCTCTATGCGTCCCCTCAGTCTCTAGTCCTTTTCAGCGCAGTATCCCTCTGTAATCTACAAGCGTGTTGCTCGTGATTGTAGCATTTCCTTTCCTCGTGGCCGGGGTAGTAGCCATCGGCTCTATCCAGCACTAGCAGTTCATACATGATCATGCCCAATGACAAGAATAAAGGATGTCGAGGCCCGATCGCCAAGCTCACGTCCAAACCAGCTCTCCGTCTCATCGGCAGCTGCAGCCGGTGCTTGTTGGTCAATCTCCAATTCGGTTTCTCCCTCATATGGGCGCTGGAAGGCGATGACACCCGACATTTGTGCGGTCGAGCATTGGTCGCGCGGCTGCGTTGCGGCGGCTCGGAGGTGGAGCATGACGCGGCACGCGAGCACGGCGTACAGGAAAAACTGTAGTCTGTATGTTTGCAGGGTAGGGCAGAACTCCGTCAACGTACAATACGCTTAGGGGAAAGGGGGAGACTTACTGGGCTATAGCGGGAACATCAAACCCTGTGTCGACTGCCAGCGAGATGATCAGGTATCCAAGGGATATGACTGGGTGGACGGTCAAGAGGGGACATTCAGCTTTCGATACGCATTGCAAGGATGCTCACAGAAGACAGAAATGAAATAGATGATCCCTGTACGAGTTTCAAACGCCTATCCTGTGGAGCAAATAATTGCGAACCGTCGTGATAGAGAGTCGTGATGAGGTTAGAAAGCCGGTAGTATCTGCCTGTAAGGTAGGTGAGGACACACAGGAAGTACTTGTGGAAGCCACAGACGCTGCTCCAAAGCTTTGATGAGCGTAAGGACCAAGATCACTAGCGGTGTCGGTGTCAGTATCTGTGAGATATAGAGCTGTGAATTTAAAAACACATGCACGTACCGAAGTCAAACGAAGAGATAAGTGCCCACATAGGCTGCTCGCCATCGGCCCTTACAACCAAATTGGACAGATATACGACTTTGCACGGGCCGTCCAGTTCAGTTATCCTACGATTGTACATGTGAGAACATTGGATGACCGCGTTCACCTGCAGACTGACATGAGGGGCTGTTTGCCCGTAGTCTCCCGAATAAAGGCATTCAAAAGGATAGTCTCCGCAATCCAGAGAGCGAGAAATAGTGTGAGCATCGCGACCAGAACCCATCTGCTGCGGCCCCAGATTGCCCAGGTACGAAGAATCAAGACGACTGATGCCACGGTATGCAGTTAGCTAGATACACGCGGCAAGGAGGTACGTACCTTGCGTTAGGGCTATTCCGTAGAAGGTGAGGTCTGTGAAGGACGTTGAGGAGCAGAAAATTATGACAAGATGCAGACATGACATTTAGTTGCTGTGGATAGAGGCAAGCAGGACGGAGCGTCCAGATTTGGAAAGGACGTTTCAGTTGACCTATCTCCGGGAGACCAGACAAAGGTGGTCGTTTGTTCTACTCCATTTATCAGTCAACAGATGAATGATCTAAGAAAACGACTTGCGGTACAGATCCAACAGCCCGACAGCCAAGGTGACGTATCGAACGGCGATATAGAGGATCTTCCCAAAGCGCCACGGCGCTTTCCAAACAAGCCGGATCTCTTCGGCGAATGTTTCGATATGGTCACACAGCTGGTCGACGTCGGTAAGCTCTTGAACGCTTCCGCAATGAGGAAGTCCGTACGATGAATGTTACTCCGGCCACTACGGGGTATAAGAAGGCAGTTACGATTGAGGTACTAGATGTACGTACGCAGAGCATGCTAGCACGAAGACCGTCAGAGAATCATTGTGAGGCAAATTGGAATTGTCTTACTGTCCTCATCCTTGCCAGGTTAAGCACGGTATTTGGGATCTCATCGGCCTTATCCATCAGCGGCTGAGATATCGGGTGTGGCGGAGAAGTCAGGTACTCAGGTCCATGTGAGATACAGTCACTTTATATATACCGTACGTGACACGCACTGCCCATGAGGTGCCGTGCGCCAGTGTATGTCCTTCAGACAACGGCACCGACGGTACCGAATGGCCGGCGCTCACCGCTCAAACTCGACGAATAAACCCACAGCAAAGGTTAGGGACAGTCGGGATAAGAATTCAGGACAGATGATTCATTATTTGCACGTCCGAAGTGCAGCTGGAGAGTCTCAATATGGTGTCTCAACTCGCTCAACCGTCTTGAGGCAATCCCATCGTAAGTAACATACGCTGCTTTCTGCAGTGCCCCTTAACAACCAACTAACGGCCACAGCAGTGGACAGCGCTATTCCTATTTCGGAGTATTTGGTCTCGTCGACGACTTGCGGTGCGTTATCGTCCGTTTCTTCCGAAGCCGCTGGTCACGTCTAGGCGAACCCGGCAAATCCGGTTCGGCAGGTCCGTCCCGACTTGACCGCTTGACCGCTGACCATCATGAGTGCAGTGCGTTAACGCAGTCGACGTCTTGCGCCCATTCGCTCAACTTCACCATAGAGCTCTACAGTCCCAGATCAGAGCACGAAGACGAGTAACGATGACGATAATGCCTGTGGTACGCGATATTCTTCACGCGCTGTGTACCTGTTGAGTAGCTCGGCAGCGTACAGAGCGTGGATCTCCAGCGAGCAGAAGCTTCTTTTCGATCGCATGTGCGGCATATGCGAGGGTGACAAGTTTATGAAGAAAGTTGCTTCGCGCGCGCCGTCGGGACCGTCGTACCCGCCAGAGGAGCTTGATACCGACTTCAAGAGAAATTACCCGCCGGATCCATTTGGCGATGAGGTCGAGCCGCATGCTCGAGTCTGGAAGATCTATCGCGATGAAGCAACCACGCATGACGAGCCGATGGTCGATCTGTGGAACAAGACACTCGATATTCTCTTGATTTTCGTCAGTCGCGTTTCGCAGCGTAGTAATAAGCTGAAGTTACGACTAGGCGGGCTTGTTTTCTGCCGTCGAGACTGCGTTCATCGTAGAGGCCTACAAAGTGCTTCTCCCGGATTACGAGGCGTACACGGCACACATGCTACATGCGTTCGCGTCTTCCGGGAGTGGATCCTTCTCCGTGGAGTCTCTGTCAGGTCAAGGCGATCCGTCTGTGATCTCCGTCTCTAACTTGTCCCGCTGGATCAACGGCCTCTGGTTCTTGAGCCTCCTTCTTGCTCTCGCCGTCGCCTTGCTCTGCATACTCACCAAGCAATGGGTCCAGTACTACATACTCCGGATAAACTCTCCGTCGTCTTCACCGCAGCAGTGGGCTCGTCGTCGATCGTTGTACTATGAGGGTCTCTTGCGATGGCACATACCTGGACTGATTTCGATGCTTCCAATACTGCTCCACATCTCTCTCTTCGGGTTCCTGGCCGGACTTGTCTTGTTCGTTTGGAACTTAGACCGGCTCATTGGCCTAGGGCTACTCAGTTTGACGTCTGTCTTGCTCGGCTTCTACATTTTCTGTTTCGTTACGCCAATCTGGTCGATCGACTCTCCGTCCATGAGCCCGCTACTAGAGCAACTCATGTCAACCCGAGTCCACCAGGACATCCTTCGCTGGCTAGCGGGGATGATAGAGGCCCTGCTTTTTCGCACTCTGGACAGGAATGGGGTCCGTTTCATCGATGACGAAGATGCTGGCAACAAAGTGCTCTTGCCATCGGTCGCTGCCCGGGTATCTCTCGCAGTGAGACGGTTAGCTGCCGCGCTTCTGGTAGCGCGCGGCCGTGTGTGGTTCGCTGTACAGGACCTGTGGAATATCCGCTTTGCGTTCTTCTATATATCCTATATCTACCCGCCTATTGGGCATTATATCTTTCGGACCCCGGAAAAGTCAGCCGAACAACGGGAATTGGACCGGAGAGCCTCAGAGTTGGACGCGGCTACGATTTCTTGGCTGGTCGGCTCGGCTTCGAATCATGACACTGTGCGTGTCGCCCTGCAGGCAACGGGAAGCCTGCATCCCGCCTCCCGTGGTTCCGCCCTTCTCAGGGAGGATCCTATCGTGAAACGCAAAGCCGGCGACCTGATCTGGACTACTTCTGGAACCCAGGATGGGCTGGCTACTTCGAACTCGCCTGCTGATATTGCGCGCCTGCTACGGGTTGCGCTTTCCCAAAGACCGCTCCAGCTGGATCAACATGGCCTGTACTACCGTTGGGACGAGACAGCTGTCTGCGATTATGACTTGTACCTCATGTCTCAGATCTTAACCTGGTACACACCCGCTTCCTTGCGCGGAGCGACGACCACCAGTGGCAGCTATTTTCCCTCCCTTAGCGCACCGCGCGGCCCGAGCGACAAGTCTCCATACCTCCATTCGACAGTCTTGCTACTACTTGGACTGCGCTCCATACCTCTTGAAATCCAACTGGAACTCATTGACTTCCTGGATTTCTCAGTGATCACTGATGAAGACGCCGGACATGTCACGGCGGCACTGATGCCTCACGCAGTGCGGAATGGTCACACGCACACATTGGCTTGCAAGCGCGACTGCTTGGTTGATATTTTGTCCGACATTGCACTCGCCAGCGCCTCACCTACACCACAGTCTTCCTCCCCTCGGATCCATTCGACGTCCCTGGCGCTTATTCGCCGTCTTCTCAGACTGCAGAAGGACACCTTCCGGGCCGGGATGAACTGGCCGAGTACTGCATCTGCTCAGTGCTGTATAGGCCTGGTTGTTCCCAACTTCCTCGATCTGCTTTCGTCCGGGCTTTATAACGGCTCAACTCAGCTGGAGTGGTATGCCGCCGCTTTATTTCTGTCCTCCGCGCTGGAGTACTATGGCTCGACGCGCACCTCGCCCCTCCGTTGCGAGCAACTACTGCGTATCGTCTCTACTGCGCTTTGTAGTATTCCTCCCAACGAACTCGGTGTTATCGTCGTGCCGTACTACCCCCTTCTGGAGATATGCTCAGTCGTATGCGCGCTCTACCACCCCAGATCGCTATACATATACCGAGCGGACCGACTACTCTCCCTGTACCGCACCCAGCTGCAGGTCGCACACGACACCTGCTCCTTGAGCGACGGTCTCCTTCCACTGCTGATTCCCAGTCACGATGGAACCACACCGTCTGTCTGGTCGGTCATCGTGCCTTCGCGTCAGGAAACGAAAGAGACAACCCATACAACTGCGCTATCACTCGTTCTTGCTATTCAACTCTGCAGTGGTGCTAGAAGAGGCTTACTCGGTATTTCATCTCTCATCGACGAGTTTTTCGCCTATGACTGGGGACTGGACGCTCTAAGGGGGGATATGACCGGCGTGGTCTCAGACTCTGAAGCTGTGATGCTGCACTTGCTGGTTCAACACTGCATTGAGCTCAGGCCTGGCTGGTGGGAGACTGTCCGCGCGAGAGTCGACGCGGGAGATGTGACACCCGCGGAGGCGCGCAGTGCGAAGTTTCTGCCTGTGGATCCGCGCCGAGGGGCTGCTTCGCGTCGAAGAGATCTGCGCAATTATGACAGTTGGATCGCTAAGCGGCGCCCCGGTCCATGCGCGATATGCGCAGCGTGTAGACCTCTAGAACCGTCTACTGCGTAGATAGGACTCGATATGAACCGAATTGCTGTCGAGGTGCATAGAAAATCTTTCCCCTCTAGCCCGTAGGAGCTCATTCGCGGATTCGCAACCGGTGGGCCCATGGGTTCTTGGACACGACGAACGAGCGAAATCGGCACGCTCGCCATCGCAGATCCTTCCCGCACTTCAATAACGGTCGACCCCCCGACGGCCTGTCTCCCTTGTACGCCCGCCCGCTACCCACTCGCGCAGCGACGTCTCATGTCCCTGCGCTCAATATTTGGCTGCGTTATCCACCAAGCATCCGTCCCCTCTCGTTCTCTGTAGAATACTGTATTCCATGTTCCTCCTAATGTACTGTCTGTAGACCCGGACTCGGGTCACATTTACATAAGTTGGGGTCACCTCCCGCTTACCGCGCTTTCTCCGCCATGGCTGTCAATGAGCGTCGCCTCCGGTAGCCCCTATTTAGTACCTGCTACTCGCGCGTCCACATCACCCGCGCTTGCCCTGCTCAAGTTCTGTTTAGCTCTCATGTAGCGAACTCTAGAAGGTAGTGTTTTAAAGTCCCGTCTTGGCCTGAAAGACGCGGCTAAGTCCCGTCTTCGGACGTCTTAGGCTCACCCAACCTCAAGACGAGGCCGTAAGCCGACGGCTTCAGCTTTTGCGTCCCGGACGCGGCTTCATATATGACAACTTGAACCGCATATGTGAACATATTACAAGATCAAAACTAATGACCTGGATAGCTGCTCTTGCAGCCAATCATATTCTCGAGTAACATGGGATCCCTCAGTGCCAACTTCTCTTGTCCATTCGCACACTCCTCCAGTGCTACGTTTGCAGCACCAGTCGCCGCCGGCATCTTCGTCTGCGAGGATGTCCTTCTTCCAGGGCTGTACTAACTGTAATTGAAGCTCATTCTATAGGTTGTGACAATGGCTGTAGAGTACAATGTAAGATGCCCAAGACGAGTGAGACTTGGTGCGATGGTGTCAGCACATATTGCAGCCTCCATAGGACCAGCTCACCTTACAATCTGCGCTGAGACGAAGATCGGGATGCAGAACGACACGGACACATGAGATCAGGATTTACTTCTAGCACTCTCATGATCAATGGAACCTATTTTTTCACTACAGCTATCGCTATTCTTTACACCTGGAAAGCCGCGTCTTAAGCTTCCGTCCTGGGCTTGCTCGACCTCAAGACGGTGGGAAAGTCCCGTGTTCCGTCTTCAGGACGGGACTTCAAAACACTACTCGAAGGGCTTCGTCGAAGAGTCGCAGCCTCGGAACCGCCAATCTGAAGGTCCTCCCCTCGTCCTGCGATTTCTCCGCAAATCGATGCTTCATGTCTACAGTAGTAGGCAGTGAGTCTTCCCAATGACAACGGATACTGCTCGGGACGCGTGACGCACGGCAAAGTTAATCCGTTGCAGCGGTGCGTATGGGCGACCCACCGTTCTCTGGGGTAGAGTAACAACACGCCTCCTCCCCGCCCTCCCTTGATCGGCTCATTGTTCGATCTCTCTACTCGTACAACTTCCCGGTCGTGTCTGCACATCCCCTTCAGGCCGGCTATGTAATTACAATCGCAGCGAAGTGTAGACAGTCGCAGATTACTTCAAGTTGTCGACAACTTCAGAGTTTCATTTGCGCCCATGGTGATCAGGATCATGTACAACAAGCAATTTCGAGCTATGTACGCTCAGTAGTTCCCAATAATCAACAATCCAAGGAGTCAAGGAGTCAAGAAGAAGTAAACACGGTTACCTCGTAGCGGTACGAAGCCCACACAGAAGCATCGCTGCCATCTTCGTCTCGTCTTCGTCCTGCGCCGGTTTCACCTCCTTCTCCCGCCGCTCCGGAACCTCTTCCACCCGCTCCTCACGCTCGTCTAGCGCCTCCTCAGCTTCAGTCCTCGCACGCACCCTCGCGCGCGCACACGCCCATTCTAACGTCCTCTTCCGTCCCTTCGCCCCACCCCCTCCGCCTCCGCCTTGACGAGCGAACTGTCCTTCCAAATCACTCGACATGCCCGGCGAACTCGAGGGCATACTCTCCCACAACGTCCTCCCCTGTGGAGGTGTCGAGGGGCGCGTGGGCGGTGTGAATGTGATATCGACGTCTTGAGAGGAGCTGGAGGTGGAGACGAGCGAGGGGGTGCGCGAGAAGGGTGCGGCTGCGGGTGGGTAGAATGCGGGTCCGGGTCCGGCGGCGTCGTGCATGCCCATTCCCATTCCCATGTATGACGGTGGGTAGAACGGCATGGGTGGAGGGACGGGGTAGACGTGGTATACGAGTCCGGTGCGGCCTTGGAATCCTGGACCTGTGTGCGTGGGGGCGGCGGGAAGAGACGCCGTACGCGCGAGCGTTCTCGTACCCGGCGCTGGTGCGGGTTCGACAGCCGAGAATGACGCCGCGCGCTCGAGCTGTCGCGCCGGCATGGGCACTTCGAGCCTCGACGAAGGCGAAGCTGACGCCGAAGCCGACGCTGAAGGAGGGGTAGCAGACGTTCGCTCGCGCTCCGTCGCGTCGCCCGCGTCCTCGTCGTCGTAGTAGATATCGTTACGCGTCCGCGGTCGTTTGACGTTACGCCGATCCCGCGACGCACCAACGCTGTCGTGTCGTCGACCGGGGCGCGCGATGGACATGGAGAGCGGAGGAGGCGCAAGCCCTGCGTTAGCGGCACTCGTCGCGTTGTGCAGCGCTGTTTTGCGGTCCGCTTGTCTGGATGAGCGCGCGACCGAGCGAGGGATGGCAAAAGAAAGCGGGATCAGTCAGCGACTTGAACCACGATTTTGGGCGCACCGTTTATTCTGGAACCATACAGATATAGTCTTGACGTCCCTGAGCGCGCGCACAAGAGGAGTCAGAAACGCGTCGGATAGGGGGTCGAGAAAAGTCGCGCACATGGAAAGCGTGTTGGCGATCATGTGACGCGTCGCGTCATCCGGGTACGGGTTCTGCAAAGACGAAAACCAGGTGCGTCAGTACTCAGCGTTATGGTAGCACAAGAGCGACGCGTGACGCGTCCAGGTCACAGGGCGCGTCGGCGAACGTGGCAAGTCCGACGGTCACAACGACGAGGACCGTCACGCGCGAGTGCCAGGAGAAGAGGATGACGTACCTCGATATACGCGTCGTCGAGGGCCTTGCTCTGCTCTGGAGTGAGCCTGCGCCGCGTCCGTTTCGCGTCCTTGGCCGCCGCCGTCGAACCCGCGTTCGAGCTCGTCGCGCTCGGCGAGCTCGACTTGCGCGTCATCATCTTGTTCTGCCGCCTATGTATCCCGCGCGCGTAGTTCGTGGGCGGCGCGGATGGGTGACGCGAGGAGACGGGCGGAGGAAAAAACGCGATTACAGGCTCCGCTCCCGTTCAACTTCACGAGGCGCTCGCGGCACCTTTTGCCGGAAGTACCTGTTGATTGATCCGGTTTCTTCCCGCGGGCCGCGACTCGATGCTTGTCTTCTGCCCACCACGTCGGCGCACAGAACAACCTGTGGCGATTTGCTCCTCCGTCCCCTCTTCCATCGTTTTACGACCGTCTTGCGTCACTGGGGCAGCTCGATTTTGGCTGTCGTCGTCCACAGCGTCGACGATACGCTGTTCTCACCCGGAACGCGACGCTGTACTGACCACTTACCGGTCTCTGACGTTGCCAAGTCGCCAATCGCCCACTCCAGAATCTCTCTTGTTACAGCTGTGGTTCTTCAATACGTATGGTGTCTTCTCCGGACTCTCGCTGGGCGTAAGGCCAAAAAGAACAGACTGACCACGAGTCCGAGCCTGGCTGCGACGCCTCGCGGTATCTCCAATCGTCTGGTCCGGTTTCTTGCTGGGGTGCTGTCTGTCTGTTCACAAGTTAGGTCTGGCTATAGGCAGCGCGGAGCCGACTAATTCTTCCTTTCGTCTCGTCGTCTCGCGCCAGCTTCGCGCGCCCGCTTTCTTACCCGCTCACTCCTTGTGCGCTTTCGGGTGGTCAGATCCGGTTCCCGCTGCACGCTCAGAGGTCCCGTCGCCGCCAGCTCTGTGCACGCCCGCTCCCGTTCCCGGACCCTCTCACCCCGACTAAGCTGGGTCAGGATTGAACTTGACACGGCCGCCAAAGCAAGCAGAGTCTACCGATTTCGATGCTTGTCACCTCCACGCCCGATGTCTCCCGCCTGTTGACACCTCCCTCCCGGCTCCGCGAAGCGTCCAAACAACCCGACGGCGTTGTCACCGCTCGGGTCCAGTAGGGCTCAGCTCCCGTGTCGCATATCATATGCAAGCAACAGGCCTTCGAATCCGATTCCAATTTCCCAGAGCACAACAGGATAAAACAGTACAACAGGAGTACAATCGTGACAAGCGACAGAAGCAGCAGGACTCTACAGTGTCCAGACTGGAGATGTCGTTGAGGGAGGGTACAAGTACTACCGTACTACCAGTTTACTAACCAATACAAGGGGGTGCGAAAGCAAAAAGCGTGATGGGCGAGAGCGATAATAGCGCGATAGTTTTACGACGAGAGCGGGAGCGGGAGCGGGACTGGGGATGGGGATGAGGATGGAGGGCGCTCGACAGCTAGGTCGAGCGAGGGCGACGAGGAGGAGGAGGACAGCAAGACGCGATACGAAACAGGGAGGGGAGGATGTGGATGGGTGGCGCTTGACAGCGAGGGCGAGGACGGGTGGATGATGGCGCGCGACAACGTGGACGAGCGAGGAGTAGCGAGACACGAGACGCGATGGAGAGGAGGAAAAAGAAACGAGAAGAAACTGGTATCATTTCTGCACAAAAAAAAAAAAAATCGGTGAGCCAATACTTCTTCACACACCGAGCTCAACGACTAACCATATTTGCCGGATATCCAGGCGCCACAATCAATACGCCGCACACGCAGCGACGGGCGCACGCCGTGCATACGGTTGGTAGCGCACACCGTGACTCGTCATCATCGTCTTCGCCTTGGGTATCTTCGGCTTGTAGAGCCCCTTGAATATCTGATCCCAATCCAGCAGACGCGGCGGCGAGGTGCACTTGCACGTCTCGAGGCGGTCGTAGTGGTTGTAGGGACACGGCACCAGGCCCGAGGGGTATCTCTCCATCAGGTTGAGGTGGTAGGCTGGCAAGGTCGTCACCGATTCGGGTTCAGGCTCGGGCTCGGACTCGGACGGCGTGGCAAGGTGCCATTCGGTTGGGCGTGCGTCGGGCGGGTCGAGCATATCCTCGTCGTCGAGCTCGGGGTATGCGTCGAATAGCTGGTGCGCAGCTGCGGTGAAGTCGAGACCGAAGTCGCCGATCACATAGTCCACCGCGTACTCCTGGATGGACTGCACGCCGTCGTAAATCTCGTGCACCGGGATCGTGGGCGCAGGTGTCTCCTCGACGAGCTCAGACGGACTGGACAGCGCGGCGGGGACCTCGTTGCTGACCACCGCCGGCGCAGCATCTGTGAACGACGCGCGTTCGAACTGTTGCGCGATAGCGTCCATCTCGGGCGAGTTCTCGACGACGTTGCGCGGCGCACACATTTGCTGGTAATCGGCATCGGCGACGATGAGGGATGTCTTTGGCTTCTCTTCCTCGTCGTCTCGCTTCGGCAGCTTGTTCTTGTTCTTGTCCTTCTTGTCCTTCCTCTCGGGGCGCGTGCGCGGATAAGGCGACGTCACCGCGTTCTTCTCCGCCCTGGACGTCGACGAGCGTTTCGCGCCGGTGGTGGAGCGAGGAAGGGAGCCTGCCGGCGATGAGCGGGAGACGCTCACGGTGCGGGTCTTCGTGTTGATGACGAGAACGGGAATCACTTCCGCCGACGTCGAAGACGAAGAGCACGTGGTGTCCTCCGACGACCCGGACCGGCGTCTGTACGTCTTCTTCTGGCCTGGCGTCGACGGTGTCGACGCTGCGCGGCGGGACGCCCGCTCGCGACGCGCGTCCGCACGGCGGGGGTCAGCCTCGGTGATAAGCGACTGTCGCTCGCGCTTCGCCACCCTGGCAGCCTGTTTCCGCGCCGCGGTTTCTTCGGGAGTCATGCGGCGCGCGTTGCGCGTCTTGGAGCGCGCGACGGCCTCGATGGCCGTCGACATGCCATCCATATCGAACGCGTCTTGCGTATTGTTCTCGGGTATCTGGGATCTGGATCAGCCACAAGCCACAAGCCACAATGGACACGGCCTCGACGTACATGAGTTGCGCCATCGGCACGCGCATTGGCGGTGAAGCTCTGGGCGACTTGCGCGAAGCTTGGGTATACGTCTGGGTTTCTGAAGGTGTGCATGTCGACGGGTGTGGTCTGCACAAGGTTAGCGATCGCGCGCGCAGGCGGGTGGCAATCGCGCACGCACGGGTTTGGGGACGTCGAACATCCAATGCGTCGTATGTGTGTTGCTCTGGGTGCGAAGCAGGACTGGCTGCTCGTCTTCGGTGTCGTCCGGGATAGCCACCTGCGCGAGGGTACGGTGGTCAGCGATCACAAGCCACCCGACATGCCACAAGACGCACCTGGCTCCCGTTCATGTCAAGCTCAACATCTCTGATGAGGTCAGAGATCAGAGTATCCAGTCTCTGCATCTCCTTGCTGTGGTCTATCTCGAAGCCGTGGTGGCCACTTTGATCGCCTCGGAGGTCGAGCCCGCCAAACGACGCAGCCAGTTGGTCGTCGTTCCTGCATTCCTCGCGGACGTCATGTACGCTCATGAAAGCTACCATCTTGTGCGCTTGTGTGTTTGAGTGCGGATGGTGGTGGTAGGAGGTCAAGTGAGGAGAGGGGGAATCTCCGCCCGTTGACGCGATATGGGGCTTGTTCTTCGGGCGCCTAAATCCGTGGTGCTCCGTACCTCCGCCGCTGCTCCGGCCGCCCTTTGTGTCCCGCCCGTTGCCATCTCTCCCAGACACAATAGCCCTCATTCCTTCCTTGCGCAATTGTACCGTCTCCAGGGAGGGAACGGGGGGACTTTTCCAGGCACGAGCTGTCATTCCGCGCGCACCTCGGGAACTCGAAGCACAGCAGCCTCGTGGCGCGTGGGAACCGACTTTCGTGGTTAGCATTAGAAGCACTAGTTTTTTGGTCCTTCCGGATTTTGCGAGAATGGTGGGCACGGGACGCAGCTGAGATTGGCACAAGGGCGAAAGGAGGCGGAAAAGGAGACGTATTGTACAGGAGAAACGGGTCAGGGAGCGCTCTATACATGTACAACAGTGCGATTTGCGCGCGATAGTGTCACAGAGCCGTACATAGGATTTGGTGTACAACTTGGGAATAGCGCGATAGCGAGGACATCAGAGCGGGAAGAGCACAGTAGAGGATAAGCTGGGGCGCAATATCGTAAGTCGTCGATGATACATCTATGAATCAACGCACCGTATGCAACGTGAGGTCACGCTGATCAGTCGGTGTCACTGTCCGACGGGTACGAGAACGCAAACGACGAGCGGCCTCCGGTCTCAATCCCGCTGTTGAGAGCGACCAGTCGCATGCTGCGCTCAATCTCGTCCACGGGATCGACGAGCGATGAGCATGCACTAGAGCCTGCGACGCGGCTTAATGACTGAGCCCCGGCTGAAGAGGAGGAATCGCTGTCGGAGCTGCGATCGCGACGACAACGAGTAGATAAGCTGAGGTTCATTGCGCCCAGGAGTTGCCCAAGTACGTCGAGGCCATCTTGCGCAGCGGTGCACTGCTGCTTGCTACGCCCGCGCGAGCTGGAGAGGGTATACGGTGCAGCGCGAATGGATCTGGTCTTCACGCGCGGGCTGCGGCGTCCATGGCCACCATCCGAGTCTGAGCTCGAGCCCGATTGCGACGACGATTCGACGTAGTCCGTCGGCATTTGCGCGTGGCCGTGGTCTGGGCAGACAATAGCCGTCGATGAGAACGATGCGGGGAGGAACGAGAGCGCGAAGCTCGATGGTGGCGGGTATTGTGGCACCGTGGTCTCGAGCGCGCTCTGGACGCGGTATCCGCACATCTCGGCGATGCCGTCGTACCCGAGCGCTGTGAAGAACGTTTCGGCGACGCAGCTCGGGCAGGCATGTGCGCGGTCGCGAGCGACAGCTTCGAGCGCGATGGACTCGAGAAACTAATGGGCGTGCATTGTCACGGTCATCAGCAACCAACCGGATGTGGCTTTACAATGGAACGCACCTCTGGCGTCGATAGCTGCGCGAGATCGTCGTGCAAGCGGAAGTGCGCCTGGTATATCTTCTTGCGCGCAACAGCGAGCGCAGTATTCCGGACGACTGCTGACTTGAAGGTGTTCGTGGCGTCGACGAGAGCGGCCATCGCGCCGTGCAAGTAACGCGGCTGCGCGAGATCGTCGTGCAAGCGGAAGTGCGCCTGGTATATCTTCTTGCGCGCAACAGCGAGCGCAGTATTCCGGACGACTGCTGACTTGAAGGTGTTCGTGGCGTCGACGAGAGCGGCCATCGCGCCGTGCAAGTAACGCGGAAAGTCGTCCGTGTACGGAGCCTGTGGCTCGCTGATGTCGAGTTGCATTGTGGTGTCACAAGCCGTGGCCGTAAAGAGATGTTGGAGGGGTGATTCTTGCATTGTGCTCGAAATCTTGACCAGGGTGGCGATGGAGGGTGGCTGGCTTTACATCCGGAGGGCGGCGTTTACCGGCGTGTTGTATTCTACGGCGCACATATCGGCTTATGTCCGACTCGCATTAGCGCCAGCTGGAAGCCAGTCCAGCCTGACCGTATGTGCGGCACTCGTTCATCCATACGAACTCGTTAAGATTCCCAGGCCTATGCTTACTACTAGGCTACATAATACAGATAACATTGCAGATTGACATAACCTCTGTCAAAGAGATAACGGCTCCAGATCTAGGTGACGGATGATGTAAAAATATTGGAGTCCCTGATAGCTTCCGTGCTTCGGAACGGTTGGCAGGTGCTGACAGCCTGCCGAGGACTTCAACGGCAATGCCTACCCGGACGCGTCCCGATCAGTCTCGTGGACATGTGGGACAAAGCTATAAAGCTGGAGCCGGTGTACTCCCTCCCGGCAATGCAACCAAGATACCTCCCGCTCCTCTTTCTCAGTTTGGAATTGCTTGCAAGCGCCGCAGCACGGACGCTCCCTCAATTCAAGCAGCTCGTTACCTTGTGCGCCCAGAAGTCGTTTCCTTGTTCAGCTATTCTTGCTCACCATGCACGTAGTGGAGACTCGTACTCAGATGTTGGAGCAGCAGCTGCCCTAGGAGGAACAGCATGGCCCGTGTTCGCTGCGAGCGACGCTGGCCTGACGTTGCACCCGTTCGCAAAGGCCGGCGCGGCGTGCAGCAACAAGATCACTCCCCTTCCATCTCCACCTGTACTGGAGTCTCAAGTACCTGCGTGGCTGGAGTTTAAGAAACACACACCGTTCAGCGCTCAAGCGCAACTCGAGACCGTGTACACACTCTGGATCGGCACGAACGACAGTGAGGTTCTTGCAATTGTCGAACATTCAGTAAACCAGCTCACATCCGCAGTCGGTGTACACGCCCTTCTGACAGGAGACGCCCCTGGGAAGACAGTCGTTGACACTACAGCATGCGTTGTCAACTGGGTCAAGGCGATGCACCGTAACGGGGCGCGCAACTTCATATTCCAGAATGTCGGGTCTTTCGGCTTAAACTTCTTTCCTTACTGATGCCTCTGTTAGATGATACCTTTACAACTGACGCCCCTGTACTCGGCTGGCGGTCATCTGAATCGATACTGGAATCTTCAGCGCAACGCAACCGAGTGGTCAATCATGATCACCGAGCTTACAACCGCTGGTAATGCACTCAGTACCCTTATGCTCAAGGACCTGGCGCACGAACTCCCTGAAGCAAGAATCGGTGAGCATCGAAACACCAGTAATAGACATCCTCATCCTGACACGCCTTGACAGCGTTATTCGATTCACACGGCTTATTCTTGGATATGTACAAACATCCACAGCTGTACCTGAACGGTAGCGCGCCTCTCAACGTTACTGGCGCTATCATCGAGTGCGTCTATGAGCTGAACGGCGGTCCCGTGGGAGGCGTGTGCCCGCCTCCGGTTCTCGGGCCGGCTCAGGACAGCTCCCTCTGGTTCGACGAGCTTCATCCTTCGCAACAAGCCAACCGGATTGTGGCGAGAGAGATCGCAAATGCGCTCAGAGGAGACACAAGATGGGCAACGTGGATTTCGTAGTCGATACATGTTCCGTTCTAGAGCTCGGTATCCAGTCCTCACGTCTCCGGCGACAGAGTTGTCACATCGACGAAGTCATATAACTCCACCATGTACATCCGGTCCGAACCTTCTGATGAACCAGCGCCCGTCTAATTGTACTGCAAAGTAATGGTCGATCCGGGAGAGTCTTTACTTCCGCGTCACTGCCACCGAACCGTCTTTTGCCTTTCGACAATTTCGCCAACGTGTTGGATCTTACAATTTCCCCTACAACATCTAAAATTCCCACATCACTATGCTCATATGTGCGGGCACTAGCACACTGGGTGACGACGACTAGCTATGGACCGGCTCTGACCTGTGAACGGCACGAAATTTTCGCTGCCACACATGGATCCTGGGATTCATGATCCTGCGTGCGTCAGGAAGGATTGTACTTGCGTGGGAACGTCGCGCCCAAGTCCTGGCTTATGTCTTCTGGCGAAGCTGGCGCGCGGCAAGGTACCCGGGGAGGGCGCCGACCTTCTTGCTACGTCACGAACTCGCCGTGCCTCGTCGCCAGTTTTCTGCTGAACATCCGACGTCCTGCCGCCGCCATAACGGGCCTCCGACAAACCTGGCTTTTCTTGCTCTGTTATCGAGATCTTGGACTCGTCGGTGTGGCCGTTTACCTCATCCTGCGGGTCTCCGAAGGAATTTGATACGCACTACGACCCTCAAAGTCACCTGCGGATCCGCTACGTGCCAGCCGGGCTATGGCGAATCAGATCCTTGTGCTATTGCGCGCGCTGATCAGCTCGAGAGACTAGGCGCGCTAAGCTATCGTACGTTGCGCCACAGTCTGGCCGAGAACGTCTGCGACTGGGGCTGACCACTGCACGGCGAGAAATTAATTCATTTCATCATCGATGGAATCGATGGGGGCACGTACGCGCTTTTGGATGCAGCAAGGTAGGAGACGTGACGTTGAGCACCGGTCCAGTCGACTCGCGAAACGGCCAGGAAAGCTTGCTTGCAGTTGCGCGTGGCGGTATTCCTACGACAATATGCCGTTCCCGGGAGGCGCGCCATTCTACGGGGTTTTGCGAACAAATGTGCTGCGCAAGGTGAACGCGTCCCTGTTTATTCCGCCTCGAGGTGGCTTACCAACGTCCTCCCGCTCTGCAGATTGATGCGGCTTCTTGCTCTCGTCCACGCGTCTCGTGCACCCGTGCAAGAGTACCGGGTTGGTCGAGCACCAGCCAACACTACGACGCGTACGGTCCCGTTTCCAATATGGATGGACAGTAGCACGACGAAGTGATGTTGGGAGCTGACGCGACCCGGCAGTCGAGCATAGGGCGAACGCGCCACGGGACGGATTGCAAGGTGTGCGGTCGATTTACTTGCCATGGCCAGGCATTAAATATGCGCGTCTTCATGTCCTCGGAACATGGAGAGGAATGCCCGGTGAAAAGGCGAGTGGGCGTGGATCTGCTGACGTTGTCGCCCCATTTTGACCCTTGTGATTAATAGGCTAAGAACCTCGAAGTGGCTACGCACGAGCTTAAAGCCTCGTCGAAACGCGCTTAGTAGATGCGTCCAGGCGAGGAGCGCCGGCCTATACGCTATGTCGACTTCCTTCTCGACCCAGATGCTTGAGTGCGCGCAGAGTACTCGCGTTACCGACGACAGTAAGAGTTCAGAGCGAATGGGAGTTGATACTGTGCGAGGACCCAGGTGCATTTCGTGTGGATGACATTTTATAGCTCGACGGCAGGCCTGCGGAGTCTCAACGCCTGTTTATGCCGCAGCTCGGTGCGCTCGCCGTTGCGTTTTCATGACGTCTCAACGCGGGCTGCTGGGCAACAGGCTTGTGGTAAGCAACCTCCCGTCTTCCATACGCATGACTACACGTCGCAGGCGAACTCGGGCGACTACGGCTTCAGTCGCAGATACGGCAAATTCTGCGCCACTGCGGAACTCCACGAAACGATACCTCTCCAAGATCTCTCACGATAAGGGGAACTATCCAATGCGGTGATTAAGCTCTTAGTTCTCGAGCATGATACACCGTGCGGAGCGATGCTGATAGTTTTGTGTCTCCTTTGCTATGAGACCTCGCTGCTTGTTCAGCTTCTCCTGACTAGAACATGTCGTGCAGTGTCCTCTCTCGGCTGAATGACATCCCGTGGCCTCTTTCTGCTTTAGGTACGCATACGCCATGCCGCATGCCGGGTATCGTGGGCAATGTCGCCAGGCTGCCCAGAAATACACTCCTTTCCCACCTCGATCTGGCCATGACCACCGAAAAGAGCATGCACGGCCCGAGTTGAGTGCCCGGACTTCGCCTACACGCGGGTCGCACGTGGCCACGCACCAACATACACACCAGGTCAAATGCGTTGCCATCCGGAGCCGCCGATCGAGGTGTAAGCGTAGGACGCCGGGATCGCCATGTGTGCCTTCCACGCGCGTGGCATTGTTTGCCCGAGGATTAGGCACTTGAGAAGCTGGGGCTTATATGGCTCAACCGACACGGACCTACGCGAGATAGTGGTACCTTGCTATAACATCATGATATCGATACTGAGCGCTTGAGGATTATCTGGAAGCGCATACAGGTTAGTCCTTGTTCCTAGACAGGCCTTGCTTGACGAGAATCAGCCATGCAGTGACGACGCTCCATTAGTTCAAGGACGGACAGTGGAATAGGAAATACGCGCACGGTGTCATCGTGTGCTTGACCTCGAATGCGTTTCAAACACGGCATACCACCTGTCGTAGATCCGTGGATCGATAATACGGCAGGTCGGACAATTCTAGAGCCAGCGGGGTATTTCACATGCGCCTCGACGGCGATTCACTACGTTCATAATCTAGTAGGTGTTACCTATCTACACAGGAGGAGCGACTGGAGGTTCACACGCTGCGCACATCGTACATGGGCCAGGACGCTGCTTAACCAGCCACCGATCGTAGTAACGTACATCTCTTCGACGCCATTCAGCTCCTAGCGGATCCACATGCAGAATCTTCCCGCCGCCCGACTCTGATGTCACATCTCCCACGTCAACCCTCGCGCGGACGTTTTCCCACCAGTCAGACTTGAGCTCAACGCAGTGTTGGATCATCAAGTGCAGTAAGCCAGCTTCGGAATCCGAGCGCACGCCACTCGAGTTTCCCCTCAGCGCATCTAGTCCCCAGTTGTAGGCGAAGAATTCGTCGATGAGAGATGAAATACCGAGCAAGCCTCTTCGAGCACCACTGCAGAGTTGAATGGCAAGAACGAGGGACACTGCGGTTGTATGACTTTCAGAGACTGAAGACACAATGACAGACCAGATAGATGGCGTGTCCTCCGTCCGCTTCAGCAATGGAAGGAGCCCGTCGCTTAAAGACCAGACGTCGTGTGCGACCAGCAGCTGAGCGCGGTACAGAGATGCTCGTCCTTTCGCGCGGTACATGAAGAGTGATTTGGGCCTGTAGAGCGCGTATACGACGGAGCACATCTCCAGAAGCAGGTTGTCTTGCAGCGGTGGATCGAAAACACGTGTTTCGTGCGGAGGAATGAGACGAAGGGTGGCAGTGACGATACACAATATCTGCTCGCAACGGATGGGCGAGATCCGCGTTGAGCCATAGTAATCCAGTGCGGAGGACAGAAACGACGCTGCTCCATACCACTCTAGCTCAGTTGAGCCGGTATAAAGGCCGGACGTCAGCAGGTCCAGGAAGTGGGGAACAACCAGCCCTATACAGCACTGAGTAGATGCCGTACACAGATACATCCCGGGCCAGTCGCTCCGGGCACTGAATGATTCCGGCTGCAGTCTAAGAAGACGGCGAATGAGCACCAGGGACATCGAATGAATCCGATGGCAAGAAGACTCCGGTGCAGAGTATGCACTCGTGAGTGCAATGTCGGACAGAACATCGAGCAGGCAATCGCGGTTGCAGGGAAAACTGTGAGTGTGAGTGTGACGGTTCCGCTCCATACTAGGCATCAGTGCCGTCGTGACATAGCGGGCGTCTTCATCTGTGATTCGAGAGAAATCCAGCAGATCAACGAGTGCGAGCTGGGGTTCAAGAGATAGGGAGCGCAGGCCGAGCAGTAGCATAACTGTCGAATGGAGGAATGGAGACTTGTCGCCCAATCGGCGCGGTGCATCAATAAAGTGAACTTCTCGGTTCGTCATCTTTCGCCGATCGAGTGTGTACGTGGTGAAGATTTGAGACAACAGGTACAGGTCATAATCGCACACTGCTGCCGTGCTCCAAGGGTAGTCCAGGCCACGGTTTTTCAGAAGGAACGGCGTTTGGGCAAGTGCAACACGCAGCAGCCGCGCGATATCAGCAGGAGAAGTAACTGTTCCGCAGCGAGTTCCGCCGTCATAGAAAGCAGTGTGGACAACGTCAACGGCTTTGAGTCTCACTTCATGATCTTCCCTGAGGAGGGACGTGCCGCGTGAAGCGGGATGAAGGCTTCCCGTTGCCTGTATAGCGACAAGCACAGTTTCGGCATTGGAAGACGAGCGGACCAGCCACGAAATGCTTGCCGCGTCCAGATCCGCAGCCCTCTGATGCAATGCATGCTGTTCGCCTGATTTCCGAACTCTCTGTAGGTGACTCCAGATAGGCCCCTGAACATAGTGCCTATAGAAGAATGCAGAACGCATGTTCCAGAAGTCCTGCAGAGCGAAACATATGCATCCGCGCACAACAGAAAGCGCAGAGACAGCCCGCTTGACTGCAAGCAGTCCCCGGGCAGTGACCGATGGCGAGACCAGCTCGTCGTCGCCGTAGTCGGCTGGATCGACGTGCTTCTTGCCATAAAGAGCGCGGTGGATCACGGCCTGAATCGTCCTCATGAGCCAGCGAAGTGAGTTGTGATACATGCCGATTGACATGAGCTGCTCCAGTATCGGGCTCATGGTCGGAGAGTCGATCGACCACATCGGTGCGACGAAACAGAGCACGTAGAAGGCGAGCAATGTAGACGTCAGAGCAAGTAGCCCCATACTAATGAACCGGTCCAAGTTCCAAACGAACAAGACGAGTCCGGCTAAGAACACGAACAGAGAGACGTGCAGCAGAACGGGGAGCGTCGAAATGAGTCCAGGAAGGTGCCATCGCAAGAGACCCTCGTAGTATAAAGATCGACGACGAGCCCACTGCTGTGGTGAAGACGACGGAGAGTTTATGCGGAATGCGTAGTACTGGACCCATTGTTTCGTAAGTATGCAGAGTAAGGCGACGGCGAGGGAGAAAATGAGGCTTAAGAACCACAGGCCGTTGATCCAACGGGACAAGTTAGAGACAACGGCCACAGACGGGTCCCCTAGACCTGATAGATGTTGCACGGGGAGGGATCCATTCCCGAAAGACGCGAACACATATATCACGTGTGCCGTGTACGCGTCGTAATCCGGGAGAAGGGCCCTGTACGCCTCTACGATGAACGCGGTCTCGACGGCAGAGAACAAGCCCGCCTAGGTGGACGGTCAGTTTGTTACTACGCTGCGAAACCTGACTGACGAAAATCAAGAGAATATCGAGTGTCTTGTTCCACAGATCAACCATCGGCTCATCATGTGAGGTTGCTTCATCGCGATAGATCTTCCAGACTCGAGCATGCGGCTCGACCTCATCGCCGAATGGATCCGGCGGGTAATTTCTCTTGAAGTTCGTATCAAGCTCCTCTGGCGGGTACGACGGCTTCGACGGCCGGTTGCTGAGCTGTCTCGCGGCGGAATGATCATAACTGCGCCATGCATAGTTCTTGTTAAGCTTTTCGTCCTCGCACATGCCGTACACGCGGTCGAAAAGATCTTGCTGCTCGTACGAGAACACGCGCGTTCTGTATGCTGTCGACCGATATCAGTAGGCACGCCGTTGCTGGATAGAAAAGGCCGTACCACAGCCATCTTCGTCGTCGTTATTGGTCTTCGTGCTCTGGCCTGAGACTGTAGAGCTCTATAATGAAGTTTAGCGCATGCGTGCAAACCGTCAGCTGCGTTGGACGCACTGCACTCATGATGGTCAGCGGCCAAGTCGGGACGGACCTCGCCACTGCGCGCGGCACTGTCAGCCGGATTTGCCGGGTTCGCTGGCTTCTTGACAATGAGGCCGGCTGCAGTAGAGCCTACAGGAAGACAAAACTGGTCAGCCTTTCGCTGTTGAGGGCGGGTCTTCAATTTCCAGATGGCTCGGTCCATGCAGAGGAAGGGACTGAAGACAAGCCGCGGAATGAGCCGCGAACGCTGGAATAATGTCTATTCGGATATCGGCTATATCAATGTTGCCAGCCATCCTGGTCGTACTAATAGTCTAGGGGTGTGTATCATGTGGACAGTGAGTTGATCGACTGCTTGACGCAAGTTAGTAACTTACAGGCTCTACAGCCACGAATACCACCAATTCAGATGGCCTCGAACGTCGAGACTAGGGCACACAAGATCCCACGACAGAGAGGGCGGGAAGGCAGTGAGGCTATGTTCGACAAACACAACGTTAACGACTGCTTCTGCATTGAGTCGTTCCACGCAGTCTTCGCCTCGAGACGGGGCTGTTTCTGAACGTGCAAGCCATGGTCGCTCAGTTGTACTACGGTAATCCTGATGAGAATGAGGAATGTCGTCGACGAGAGCAGAAAGGGGGCAGAGCATGTCCATTTTCGAACCTTTTCGCTCTCCGAGCTCTCCCACTACTCGCGATATGAATAATGACATCAACAAGACCGAAGCCGCGTCGAAGACATGATTCAGCTCCCAAATAGCAGCAAGTCTGTAGGCCTCATACTCGGTAGCAGCAGTACATCGATTCTAGAGGCCGAAAGCGCCGTGTCGACAGCACGGGACGGCCGAAGAACTGGCGCGCGCAAGTCGTGGATCTACAGCTTAGTGACACGGGAAAGTCGACATACCCCTCTACAACTGCTTCGCCTCAGTCCAAATGTCCTGGCGTCCTGTATACGTAAGGCTGTGGTATGGCCAGTACGGTCGTCGCGCCACACGCAGAGCTTTCGGTCACGGTCCTGCATCATGATGCCAGTGACAATGCAAAAGACGTTGTGCCACCGCGACAGCATTTCGCCCGACACGCGAAGCGCCAGGACCTCCACCTGCCCGTCGTATGGCACAGAGCATGTCGTCTCGCTCGGCGGATCCAGAATCTATCAAGTGTGAGGTGCGTGAGTTTGGGAAGTCGGCCAAGGGATTCGTGCAACCCCAGCGCTGGCATTCCAGACTAGACGGACAATCCGGGAAGAGGTGCGAAGGACCTTTCCTTTGAGCGCGAAGCATGCGGGGGATATCGCACATGTGACATGTCCAGTCTCCGTGGGCGAAAGGACGACGAGTGGTCGTCGACTCCAGCAAGGTCGTTCTGGTCCCTCGTACCATAGCTCGAGGGAGAGAGGTTCCAGTGGGCAGCAATGCGCACGTCGGTTGCAGCGCGATGTTGTAGTCTGTGACGACGAGCGTGGAATACAGGATGGGTGTGACGATGTCGTAAATTGCGCGCGAGAATGAGCGTCAGCCACGACACACCGTCTCCCAACGCACGGCGTGCTGCATGAAAAACGACTAGGCGCACAATCTCGATGGGTAGTTCGTGCCAGCTAAGGGACATGGTCGTGCAAGAGGCAGCAAGCGTGTGCAAACACGGAAACGGGTGCGGGATGCAGATAGATGTTCCGGAAGGTCGAGCAGGACGGGAAGACACTGCGACATGGTTCACACTGGGGCTATGTACTTGTCGGATTTTTCGCGCTGGCCTCACGGGAAGAGAGGATACGCTGATCCTCATCCTCAACCTCGTCGTCGCCGCCCCTCTCCTTTTTTGCGGCCGGGAGGGAAAATGTAAGTGTGAAGACGGCAGCTGTGGGAAACGAGAGGTGGACTTGTGTTATGGATGGATGGATGAGCCCCCACGTCAAGGAGGGAGGAAGAAGAAGAAGGGAAGGTTTTACCCCCCGTCCTCCCATCGCCATGTCGAGGTGCCGTCTGCGCGCACCATCACATATCCTGAGAGCCCGTTTGGATAGTACCGCTGGTGGTAGTGGTACGCGGTAGTGGTACCCCAATAAGGAGATACCTCCGTACCGGAACAATCACCAGCACAGCTCTGGGCGTCACCACAGTAATAGACGCGCGTCGGAATGTTCTCCGTTACCGCCGAAATACGTTTGCTGCTGGTTCTTGAGGGTTTTTTCCTCTCTTCTAGGATTTTATCTTGTCTTATGTCTTTCTTTATCTTCTTTTTTTTTCCTTAGTGTTTTTTAGCCTTCTTGCGGTCTTTAGGTGTTTGCTGGTTGTAGCTTCTTCTGTGTGTCGCGGTTTTCCCTCTTTCGGGTGGTCAATGGGTGTGGGATGTTGTCATTGCATTCGTATTGTCTTGAGGCATTTTTTTTGGGCTATGTTTTGGTTGCGTGGTTTGGGTAATGGTGTATGAGGGTGTTTTTTCGTATTTCGGCGGTAACGGGGAACATTCCGGCGCGCGTCTATTACTGTGGTGACGCCCAGAGCTGTGCTGGTGATTGTTCCGGTACGGAGGTATCTCCTTATTGGGGTACCACTACCGCGTACCACTACCGCCGGCGGTGCTATCCAAACGGGCTCTCAGCTATTCAAGTTATAGGTACCTTCTGCGTCGGCCATGACGTTCTGCCAGGTTTTCAAACGCGAGTTGTAGAGGATCGATTTTCGATGGCGGACGGTGAAGCAGTGGCCCGTGATAAGGAGCGAGAGAAGGAGAAACGAGCCCGACAGCAGACGAGGGACAGCATTCATCGGCAGCGGACATCATGCTTCCAGTCTCGAGACTTCAGAGCAGTTTACGCGTCTAGGTCCTGATGCGGTGCGCAACCTCGCAAGTTTTGATTTTTTGGGGGTGGAGATGGAGAGCATACGAGGACATGTGGGGACCATACAACGACTGCGACCGGACACCCTTCCCTCCCACGGCTCTGTGGGCTCGGAGCTCGCAGTTCTCGGCTCGCACTACGCTCGCCGGTCTCGCAGTGCTCGCCAAGGCTCGCCGCTCAGATGGTGGTCTCGTACGGCAGCGGGACCATGGTCTGGGGGAGGTTGTCGGCGGTGGAGACGACGTAGGAGCCGCGCGGTTGGCCGGGTTGGCGTTTGAGGGTGATGCGCTCTGGAGCGGAAGGGAAGGCGTCAGCGTCAGCGACATGTGGACGACGGGCGAGAGGGGAGCGTCGCGACAGACGCTGGTCAAGGACGCTGGCTGAGGCCGTCACTGACGCTCAGCAGACGCTGGCCGAGGCCGTCGCTGACGCTCCAGCGCCCCTCGCCAAGGCTCGGGGACTGGCTACTCACCGCCCTTCTCCTTCGCCTCGAGCTTGAGCGCGTCGTTCCGCTTAACGCGGTCGAGGAACTCCTGGCGACACTTGGAGTGACGAATGTGCTCGACGCGGATGTTGACGCGCTTCTCGAGGTAGCGGTTGCCAACGACCTTGTGCACGATGATGCCCACAGCGCGCGGCGTGACGTTGTATACGATGCCCGTGCGTCTAAGTGCAAAGTTGAGCGTTAGCAGGTGGCGGGCGGCGACGACGGCGACGAGGACGTACCCATGGTAGTACTTGTGTGGCATACCGCGCTGCATGGCCGCGTTCGCCTTGATGTCGACGATATCGCCCACGTTGTACGAGATCAAGTAGGTCGACATCTTAATCGGCCCATTCTCTGCACCTCGTCAGCGACAGCCAGCACGACCAGGGCCCACAAACGGACCCTTGAAGCCGCGCTTGAACATGTCGCGCGTGCGCGCGCGGTAACCGAATGAGTGCGGCATGGTGTCTTGAGGAGGAGCGGCGACGGGGACGGGGACGAGCGGGAAAAGAGTGAAACGGACAACGCCGGGCGCTCGGGGGCAAACTCTGTGTTCCGTGGACTGTGCAGTGTCCGGTATCGGCCGTTCCTGCTCGTCCTCTTCCCGTCCTACTAACCACAGTAGCGTAAAAAAAATGCCTCGGTGCGCACCACCCTCTCGCTCGTCGTCGTCGTCGTCGCTGACCCACCGTGCAGGGCCCCGCGCAACCACAGCAAAACGTACCGTATCATTTATCATTTTCGGACGTCGCTGACTGTGTTTCGCAGATACAAGGTCCCGCGTCGCGCGTACACCAGTGCGCGTCTCGACGCCGAGCTCAAGGTACATGCTTTAAAGCTGTAGAGTGGCCAAGCGCTCACCGTCGTCCGCGCTAGCTCGCGGGCGAGTACGGCCTCCGCAACAAGCGCGAGATTTACCGTATCGCCCTCATCCTCTCCAAGATCCGTCGTGCGGCCCGTGAGCTGCTCAAGCTCGACGCGAAGGACCCCAAGCGCGAGTCCTGGTCCGGTCCACATATCCTATTCTCGCTGACGCTCACTTGACAGGCCTGTTCGAGGGTAACGCGCTCATCCGTCGTCTCGTCCGTATCGGTGTGCTCGACGAGACCCGCATGCGTCTCGATTACGTCCTGGCTCTCAAGGTACCCCTTGCCCCTTCCTTGTCTCGTTCCTCCTACTCGCAACCTCGCTGACGCTCGGACAGATCGAAGACTTCCTGGAACGTCGTCTCCAAACCCAAGTCTTCAAGCTCGGTCTCGCCAAATCCATCCACCACGCCCGCGTCCTCATCCGCCAACGCCACATCCGCGTCGGTAAACAGATCGTCAACGTCCCGAGTTTCGTCGTTCGTTTGGACTCGCAGAAGGTGCGTTTCTTGACGGGCCTTGTCCTTTTTTCTGCCGCTGCCTTGCGCTTTTCGCTTCGACTTGGCTGTCGCGGGCTTTCGCTTTGCTGTCGCTGTTGCGCGCCTTCGCCTGCTTTTCCTAGCTGTCGCTGTCACCTTCTCCTTTCGCTTTCGTCTGCCTTGCCCTGGCTTCCGCTCTGCTGTGCTCGCTGTGCTCGTTTTCACTCCCTCCCCCATGGCACTGACTGAAACACTCACCGCAGCACATCGACTTCGCTTTCACCTCGCCGTACGGCGGCGCCCGTCCCGGCCGCGTCAAGCGCAAGCGCGCCGCCGCGGCTGCCAAGAAGGAGGAGGGCGGCGACGACGAGGACGAGGAGTAAGCGCCCTTGCCGAGTTGGTGACGGTGTTGGTGCTGCAGGCGGGACACCTTGTAGTAGGACTCGCCCTGTGCTGTGCTGTGGTTTATGCGCCCCCGATGAAAAACATGATTCCAGGTTCATATGCCCGTCTCATCCGTCCCGTTACCTGTCTGGAAGGAGGAGTGCGGCAAGAGGAACTAAAGACTTTTTGCCGAGAGACAGCCAGGCGAGGAAGACGGCCGAATTGTGCACGACATGAAGAAGGCTGGCTACACTCGTAGATATTTGCACGCTTGCTGCCTCTTGGACTTCGACCACCTTCGCTGGCCATCGAGATTGTACGCCTAGTCTTCTTCATGCTGCACGCTCTGCGTTGGGAGACAGCGCGTCGTGGATGACGCAACTCTCGCTTGTCTCGCGCGCAATTTACGACATCGTCGCGCCCATCCTGTACTCCAAGCTCGTCGTCACAGACTACACACTACTGCGCTCTCCAACGAGCTCATGGCGTACGTGCGTAAAGTGTGCATTGCTGCCCACCGGAACCTCTCTCCCTGCGACGAGCTATGGTACGAGGATCCTCCGTCGGACCAGAACGACGTTGCTGGAGTCAGCATCATCACCACTCGCAAGTTCTCGTCCACGGAGATTGGACATGCGCGATATCCCCGGACTAAATGTCGTATACTTTACGCTGAAATTTAAAGGTCCTTCGCATCTCTTCCCGGTCCTGACGCACGTCTTTTTGGATTGTCCGTCTAATCTGGTTGCACGAATCCCTTGGCCGACTTCCCAAACTCACGCACCTCGCACCACCCGAGGCTCTGGATCCGCCGAGCGAGACAACGTTCAGTGAGTGCGTAGCTAACATGCTCTCCGCCGTACTCGAGACGACCGACGGGCAGCTGGAGGTCTTGGTGCTTCGCGTGTCGTCGGTGGAACGACGTCGTTCGCGTTGTGGCTGGTATGCAGGACCGTGAACGAAAGCTCCGTGTGTGGCGCGACGACCGTGCTGGCGATACCACAACCTTGCGTATACAGGACGCCAGAACAGGTCGGGAGGAGGCGAAGCAGTTGTAGATGGGATGTTTGACTTCTCCGCATCACTACATAATGTCGATCGCGTGTCCCGTGCAGGCTCCGTAAACTTCCAGGTTTCCGACCAGTTATTGACCCCTGCTACCGAGTATCGAGGGCTACATACTGGTGTCTCATGTGGGTGTTTGCTCTTGTTCAGAGGCGGGTCCTCCCCCTCTCAGGGCTTTGGTCTACTGGACGAGCCAACAGTGTCGAACACGGGCAGGCCGTGCTCGCGCCGCGTGCATATGAACACATAACCAGCCGACGAATAATCTGAAAACACCTCGTCGATGACAGTACGTTATTCTGAATTTACCGGTGCCGGTGATCGAGGAGCGGCCCGCGCGGAAAATCCAACAAGTACATATACTTATAGCCCAAAGTGCGAGCTTCAGATCACGCATGTCTCAGTGCCTACCCGTGGAGATTCTGCTCGTCATCTACGACCTGCTCGACCTTTCGGATCTCCTATGCACATCCCGCACTTGCAAACGCTGGCGGGAGCAAGCGATGCGCCACCCGACGTTTTGTCGCGACGTACGTTTGGCCGCGCTCTCACCAACCGCGTTGGACTTCTTCCATGCGAGACTGGAAGCAAGCAGTTGCATCCTCAATGTTCATCTTGACCTACCGAAACTCACCGGCACACATCACGAGCGGTTCCGATCGGTAGTTTGTACAGCGGTGCGACACAATCTACACCGAATTTCCAACCTAGAGGTCGAAGTCCCTACGGCGGTCGATATGGACATATTTTCAGCGTTACACCAGCCCGCCCCAATCCTACGAACACTGCATTTACGATTCGACCGCAAGGAGAACCATCCCGTCGCGTCGTCGGCATTGTCGTCGTCGATTTTCGCTTCCGACGCTCCGCAGCTGAGAGAGATTTTCCT
>KV426028.1:44486-64841 GCA_001632375.1 Exidia glandulosa HHB12029 | reverse complement strand
ACCTCTCTCCCTGCGACGAGCTATGGTACGAGGATCCTCCGTCGGACCAGAACGACGTTGCTGGAGTCAGCATCATCACCACTCGCAAGTTCTCGTCCACGGAGATTGGACATGCGCGATATCCCCGGACTAAATGTCGTATACTTTACGCTGAAATTTAAAGGTCCTTCGCATCTCTTCCCGGTCCTGACGCACGTCTTTTTGGATTGTCCGTCTAATCTGGTTGCACGAATCCCTTGGCCGACTTCCCAAACTCACGCACCTCGCACCACCCGAGGCTCTGGATCCGCCGAGCGAGACAACGTTCAGTGAGTGCGTAGCTAACATGCTCTCCGCCGTACTCGAGACGACCGACGGGCAGCTGGAGGTCTTGGTGCTTCGCGTGTCGTCGGTGGAACGACGTCGTTCGCGTTGTGGCTGGTATGCAGGACCGTGAACGAAAGCTCCGTGTGTGGCGCGACGACCGTGCTGGCGATACCACAACCTTGCGTATACAGGACGCCAGAACAGGTCGGGAGGAGGCGAAGCAGTTGTAGATGGGATGTTTGACTTCTCCGCATCACTACATAATGTCGATCGCGTGTCCCGTGCAGGCTCCGTAAACTTCCAGGTTTCCGACCAGTTATTGACCCCTGCTACCGAGTATCGAGGGCTACATACTGGTGTCTCATGTGGGTGTTTGCTCTTGTTCAGAGGCGGGTCCTCCCCCTCTCAGGGCTTTGGTCTACTGGACGAGCCAACAGTGTCGAACACGGGCAGGCCGTGCTCGCGCCGCGTGCATATGAACACATAACCAGCCGACGAATAATCTGAAAACACCTCGTCGATGACAGTACGTTATTCTGAATTTACCGGTGCCGGTGATCGAGGAGCGGCCCGCGCGGAAAATCCAACAAGTACATATACTTATAGCCCAAAGTGCGAGCTTCAGATCACGCATGTCTCAGTGCCTACCCGTGGAGATTCTGCTCGTCATCTACGACCTGCTCGACCTTTCGGATCTCCTATGCACATCCCGCACTTGCAAACGCTGGCGGGGGCAAGCGATGCGCCACCCGACGTTTTGTCGCGACGTACGTTTGGCTGCGCTCTCACCGGCTGCGTTGGACTTCTTCCATGCGAGACTGGAAGCAAGCAGTTGCATCCTCAATGTTCATCTTGACCTACCGAAACTCACCGGCACACATCACGAGCGGTTCCGATCGGTAGTTTGTACAGCGGTGCGACACAATCTACACCGAATTTCCAACCTAGAGGTCGAGGTCCCTACGGCGGTCGATATGGACATATTTTCAGCGTTACACCAGCCCGCCCCAATCCTACGAACACTGCATTTACGATTCGACCGCAAGGAGACCCATCCCGTCGTGTCGTCGGCATTGTCGTCGTCGATTTTCGCTTCCGACGCTCCGCAGCTGAGAGAGATTTTCCTTCTCAACGTCGAGCTGCCCCCACAGTTTCCTGCCAGTTTTAGACGGCTGGAGTCGAGCATGTTCTCGTCGTTCTCCACGAGACGGTTTCCGCTCGAGTTTGTGGCGTTCTGCCCTAATCTCCACGACTTTGTCGTGTATGGAAAGGATATGCAGCTTACGCCAGGCTCGACACCGCACAATCATGATCAGAATCGCAATCGTCTACAACGCGTTCTGATCGTCCTCAAAACGGGTTACCACGACGCGCTGGATGCAATTGGGGCGGCGCACATTCAGGACGTGGGCGTTGGCATGGGCATGACGGACCACCAATTCCTCGATGTCTTGCGTCATGATGGGCCATTGGAAATGTTCATTGCCATCCGCAATGCCGGACTCCTCGTCGAATATCGCAATGTGAAGAGCGGTCTATATCGGCGATTCGTAGCACCACGCAATATGAAGCCGGACGCGCCGCTCGTGGCACATTACGTCAAGAACACGACACTGTCTTCGCGGGTAGAGACTTTCTACACGTCTACAGGCTTGCTCTCGGCACTCAATGCACTACACCGTTTACCAGAGTGCACCCTCTTCGGGATAGGTATCGATCCCGACCACGGCATGTATGCACAGGATATGCCCGTCTCGGTGCCAAAATTGCGGAAATTGGAGATATGGGGTGACGAGGGACATGTCGATGCCGGCGCAGTGGCTGCGTTTATTGAGCGTTGCCTGACGGACATCCCGATTCCGCTCACTGTGGCGTTTCAATCCAGCTTGACGGTCACAGGAACTCTTGATGGGGACAGGTTCATACTTGCTGATCCTTTCACCGAATAAAGAATTTGTATCACAATACATACCTATGACGGTTGTTCCGAAATCCGCGGCTTATTCCGCGGCTTGTCTTCATTCCCCTAGCTTTTCTCCTCCTTGGAATGGTTCTAATCGCATGGTTGTCAAAAAGGGATATCCGATGCGACTGTACACGCCCACGCCTTCTTATAGTTCCCCTTATAACAGACTTGCTGCGCGCGTCACGCGTCAACGTCGAGAAGTCGCCGGCCAGACGTCGAGCTCCACGCCGCGTGACCCGGTCTTCGCGCACCGCTCTTGACGCGCAACCACGACCATGTCTGGACTCGCTGTGCTCGCTCTACTTGCTGCTGCTGCTCTGGTGCATGCGGATACCGTCCCTGGCTCGTCGCCGGCGTGGGCTGTGAACGGGCTACGCCAGCTGAACCCGATCGACAACTGTATATCGGTTCCGGACGGCGAGGGCTTGTTCCTCGTGCAACCCGACTTTGCAGAGCTCACATTCCAAGGTGCGTCGTCCCTTTTGATTTATTTTGCTTTGGCCTGGCCGTTGACGCATGGTTCTCAAGGAACGGGCGTAACAGTCCAAGGCGGCGGCGGAATCGCGCTCTTCACACTGGATGGCGCGCAAAACATCTCGTCGCGGGATACAGGCGCGGACGAGTGCGTCCAGCTCGCGTCGTGGAGCGGGCTCGACCCAGGCGCGCAGCATGTCCTCCGCGTCGAGGCGCAAGAATCGAATCGTGCAGTCGCGATTGCGCAAGTCTTGTATGTCGTCATGCTACTTGTGCCGTATGCTCCTCGGCTGATCATGCGCATGATGAAGGATTGACGGCGGTACAGCGAGCACGACGCCCCCACCACCGACGACTACGACTGAACCGCCAGGTTCGTCGACCGCACCGCCCATAGCGTGTACGACTAGTCCGCCCCCGCCATCTACAACACCCCCGACTTCGACTACACCCTCGAGCAGTGGCAGCGGTACAGGTGCTGGTTCGCCCTCGTCACCTGCGCCCGTCACTGACAGCTCGTCATCGCCACTGTCCGGCACAGCGATCCCGCCTGCTTCGGAAACGTCGCCCGCGCCGACTGCACCCGGTGGTTCAGCGGAGGCGCTAGGCATTTCTTCGGTCCTGCTCTGCGCTGCGGCTCTTCTACTGGGTGTCTTCATTCCCGTGAGCTAGTCTGTCTGCGCCCAATGTCATGATTTCCGGACGCTGGAACAACCTGAACATTGTATGTCCTCTATTTGTATCACCTGTGAGAGCGGCATCCGACGAAATCGTACGCTCAAAGCCCTTCGTACCTCATAATCAGAGTCCTTCCTGTCTGTTCAACTCGTACGAGCACGAAACGCAGAGAAACTGCACAATTCGTCAGAATACAGCCTCAGGGAACCATATATACATAGTTCCAGATTATGCAGAATTTTACGCCGACACCGGGGCGAGGTTCCGGTTCGGACGTAATACTCGGCATTCTTCCAGTCTTGCCTCTTACCATCATGAGCGGCGTACGTCGAAGCCGTGGTTAGTTCCCAACTCTGTGGCTGATCTCTATCGCCAGAACCCGGCATATGCATTCAAGACGGTGGAAGTCTACAAGCCCGACTGCGGTTTCTTGGGTCAGTGCACCAATCGCAAGCGGACGTCCAGCAGCCAGCACTGACCATTGATCCAGAGTACGAGGTGCTGGAAACCACTCTCGCGCAGAAAGATCTCCTAGATCGCATGTCTGGCATTTGCGAAGATGAAAAGGAACTATGTGCGGCGAGCTCAGTTCTCGAATATTACCTGCGCATACTGATCACGTCCTGCTCACAGATCGTAACACCGTGCCATCGGAGCAGTCGTACCCACCCGAGGTACTTGATACAGAGTTCAAGAAAAAGTATCCCCCGGACTCGTTTGGCGAAGAGGCTGCCCCTCACGCCCGCGTCTGGAAGGTCTTTCGCGACGAAGCGATCGCACATGATGAACCAATGATCGACGGGTGGAACAAGACGCTGGACATTCTTTTAATCTTCGTGAGAAAGAGTCGCAATTGGCGAGCTCGCGCTGACCGGTAACTTGTAGGCTGGCTTGTTCTCGGCAGTCGCGACTGCGTTCATCGTCGAAGCTTACAAGGCGCTTCTCCCAGACTACGACGCGTACATAGCGCATGCTCTGTTCGCGTTCGCCTCTTCGGGCAACGGCTCTTTCTCCTCGGAGGCTCTATCCTCCCTCAAGGACCCATCCGTGATCTCCGTATCGGACCTGTCTCGATGGATTAATGGGCTGTGGTTCTTTAGCCTTGTTCTCGCTCTGGCCGTCGCTCTGCTCTGCATCCTTGTAAAGCAGTGGCTCCAGCAGTACACCCTCCGGATGTCAGCACCCTCTTCATCGCCTCAGGAGTGGGCGCGCCGCCGGTCCTTATACCACAATGGTCTTTTGAGATGGCATCTTCCTGGGCTCATTTCGATGCTTCCGCTGCTGATGCACCTCTCTCTCTTCGCATTCCTAGCCGGAGTAGTAGGCTTCGTGCGGAACTTAGACCGATCACTCTATACAGGACTAACTGGCTTGGTCCTTACTGTGCTTGGGTTCTATACCCTTTGTTTCATTTCGCCAGCGTGTGCTACCGATTGTCCGTCCATGACCCCACTTCTAGAGCAGCTCATGTCAATTGGATTGCGGCATAATATCCTTCACTGGATGACTACCACATTGGGGGCCATACTCAGCCCTCTAACGTACCGTTATCGAGGTCCTGCAATCCCTGAGCCGAGTCTGTCGCTTCCAGCTAATATCTCAACTGAACGATCATCCATCGCACGACTACTCCTTGGCGCAAGGGATTTTCTCATCGCTGTCGGCCGCGCACCTTATACGCTACTCTTGACACTACGAGACATGCGAGACATGCGCTTTCCATATTTCCTCTACATTTACGTGCAAAATCGCATCGCGCGGTTCGCATATGAAAGCGGAAAAACAGCACAACAATCGGCTTTGGAGGGCCGAGCTCCCGAGTTGGATTCGTCCGCTATAGCTTGGCTGATCCGCTCGTCTCAGAATGAAGATGTTGTGAACGTTGCTCTTCAATCGACTGGCAGCTTGCATCCACGCTCACGTGCTGCTCAGATCCTCCGGGAGGATCCTGTCACGATGCATGCTGCCTTTGCTGCTGTGCACGACGCTTTCTTCAACGACCGAGACCCACATAGTGGGTCCAATCGGGGCTCAGTATCTCAGTCTCCGCCTGATCTAGCTCGATGGCTGCGTGTTAGACTGCAAACACGCCGCCTGCTAAACCCTTACGGACGGTCCTTTGACTGGAGCACAACGACGATCAAGGACTATGACCTAGCACTCCTGTGGACAACCAGTAGTAACGTACCCTGGGAGGACTCCCCGCTCGATCGTATGACAACTAGCCTAGATCTCGCGGGAGGTCCGGAAGGGAGACCACCTCCATTCCTGCATTCCAGCGTTTTACTCGTACTTGGGACTAAGACCATGTTCATGGCTACTCGCCTTGCACTCGTTGGAATTCTGGACTTTGAGAGACTGACTGACGAGGACGCTGCGCATGTCGTGGCGCAGTTTGTCTCGCATCTTGGAAGAAGCACACACGGACATTCATATCCGTGTAACTGCGATTGTCTTCTCGATATACTGTCCGAGATCGCTCTCGGCAGCCTGAAGTATGGCGCTTCGCCGGCAGGGCGTCTCGAGTACCAGGACTCATTGTCCGCCCTTGCACTTACTCGGCGTCTTCTCGCACATCGAGGCTCTCGTAACGGACAACATTGGCTTGCCGGTCAAACTATTCCCGAATCGACGCAGCGTTCGTGGATGTATATGCCCAATCTCGTGGCTTTGCTGGGTTCTACACGTTACTCTAACGCTGTCCCAAAGGACTGGTGCAACGTGGGATCGTTCCTAGTACGTGCGGTAAGATCCTACGATCCCTGGCGTCTATCGCCGTTATGTTGCGCCCAGCTGCTACAGCTCGTGTGCACCGTGCTGCAGAACACCCATAAAAGCGAATTCTACACTCCTCGTGCATCTGAAACAGGGGACAGCCCTCCAGTTCGTATCTGTCAGTTATTGCGGGCAGTTGTCATGCCCGGCTCGGGGACGTCGTTCATATATCGAGCGGCACACCAAGTACGTCTGTACCGCAACCAGTGGCAGGTAGTACACAACTCCGGCTCACTCCTTCCCTTACTGGAGCGTACTCCTGGACTTCCGTCAATCTGGTCGACTGTTACGGGATCGCACCTTGATGACTGTATTACGCCACTCGCATGCGTGCTAGCGGCCCAGCTCTGCGTCGGCGTTCGCAGACGTATTCCTGGTGTATCCTCCCTCGTGGACGAGTTATTTGCATATCAATGGGGCTACGATGCCCTCAAAGGCTTGACGATTATCAATACATTCCAACGTGACACCGTCGCAGCCAGACTGAATATCCTTGTCCAGCACTGCGTCGAACTCAAATCGAACTGGTTCGTCTCTCTCCGGGCGGAAGTTCTGGACGGTTACCCAACGCTGCTTCCGATTAATGGCCATCGACCGGACTTGAAGGAGCTCGTCAGGGAAGACTTGTTGTTCTACGATGACTGGCTGGCGAAAGAGAAAGCGGGACTATGTACCATGTGTGTGTCTTGCACCCCTGCCACACATGAGAGCGTGTAATATGGTCGTGGAACTCGTATTCTCAACTTATAGCAACGTATTCTAACGGAAACTTTCGATTCTAGAAACGACGGCTGGGTTCAAGATCGAACAACGGTGTAATTCGTGGCTTCTTCCGCGCCTTGTCTTCCTTCCTTCCACCACTCCCCGACTGCCTCTTTCAGCCGAGCCGGTACCCCGCCAGCCGCTGCAAAAGGATGGCCCACAGTTCTGATTTGCTTTTCTGCACCCGCGACTGCGCCTGCCTTGGCAGATGCGCGCAATAGCGCTTGACATGATGTTAGGTTGCTACGCTCCGGCTTGACTTGAACCTCGACCATGTCGCTTTCTGGACCTCCGTGGCACGAACTACCAGTTGAGATCGTTCTCGCCATCTTTGCGGAGGCAGCCCACGCGGCGCTGAAGGACAACGTCCCATGGATCACGCGGCTTTCGCTCGTCTCGCGCGTGGTATACGAAACCGTCACCCCAATTCTGTACGAAACGATGGTCATTACTGGCAACAATATTCCTCTCGTACGCTCCGTGACGGAGGACGCGCGGCGCATGGCATTCGTGCGCAAGCTCTGCATCGTCGCACGCGCTGGTGCGCACCCCTGGGCATCGGCGCGTACAGCCGACTTCGCGCGGGCGTTCAGGCATGTCGACGAGCTCGACGTAGCGCGCTGGCAGGACTTCATCTCGTCTTCTTTCCGTCCGCGCCGGATGAACATGCACGACTCGACGCTTGCACGATTTTCGCCTGAAAAACTTCCAGAGCTCTCCGCTGGGCTGACGCACCTCCTCGTCGCTTATCCGTTCTACTCCAAGTCTGGAGAGCGCTGGGATATGCTACAGCAGGCTGAGTTGCAGCGTCGCCGTTCGCGCTTCGCGTTGACATCGGCCAACAACGTAGCGCCCGACTCGGTGGCAGATCTGGAACAGGATGCCCTGAACGCAATGCCGGCGCTGACGCATCTCGCACTCGACATGATGCGTACTTCTCCCCCGAGCGATGAGGAGTTCAACGAAGATCACTTGCGCACAGTGCTCGCGCGCCTCCTGAAGAAGGCGGATTCCGCTACGGGAGGGCGGATCGAGGTCCTGGCGTTGCGCGTCGCAGGCGCCATGCTGTCGCAGTGGGGGATCATCGCGCACGTTGTGACGACCATGCAGGACCCGCGCGTGCGGGTGTGGTGCGACGATCGCCGTGGAGACGCTCTTGCCCTGCGCGCTATGGATATTAGGACAGGGCGCGACGTCTGGACAGAGGCGCGCAAATTGCACAAGTAGAAGTTGGTGGCACCGTGCGAATCCGGTAAGAGAAAGTTTGGGAGCATATCGATAAGGTTGTGATTGTGTTACCAGTGCCGTACCGCAATGCTGCATTGTCGTTGCATTGCGTATAAAGGAGACCGTTTCCCTAGCCCTCATCTTACACTCGAACCACCACCATGTCTCTACACGGGCCTCAGTGGCGCGCCCTCCCGATGGAAATCGTGCACGCTGTCGTATGTGAAGCCGCCCATTCTGCGTTGAAAGACGACGCGTCATGGATCGCAGAGCTCTCGCTCGTCTCGCGCGCAGTGTACAACATTGTCACCCCTATACTCTACGCCACGCTCGTCGTCTCCGACTACAACGGCCCTCTCGTTCTGGATGTAATCGACGACGCCCGCCGCATGGTGTACGTGCGCAAGTTGTGCTTCGTGTCCGAATGGAGCGTCCATCCTTGGTTCGACGATCCTTTGCGGAATCTTGTCCTCCGAAAGGACTGGAAGCCTGTATTTTCGGGAATCAAGGAGCTGTCCATCTCGCATAGTTACAGTAGCGGCAGTGCACTTGCACCGTGCCTACAACCGGCTCGGCTGTGCGTACATGACGTGACACTCACCGGCGTCAGGCGCAAGTCATATCTGACGCCCGTACTCTCTGGGACGACGCACGCATCCTTTGCATATCCGTACGAGCCGATATGGGAGGAGGTGGAATGGCGCATTTTTGGAGACCCGATGTTCGGGGGCTCTGAAGTGGGCATATCGATCAACACCGTGCATGACGCCCTTCAGAGACTTTCCGCCCTGACGCATCTGGCGCTCGACATGTCGTACAGCTCCTCGTCGGGGACTCGCGTTTTCGACGAGGATCAGGTACTCAGAATGCTCTCCGATATACTTCAGAACCCATACCAGCGCCTCGAAGTCGTCGCCCTTCGCGTTGCAGGCGGCATGCTCTCTCACCGGGAGCGTATCGTACGAATCGTAAGGCGCATGCAGGACTCGCGACTTCGAGTCTGGTTCGACGATCGTGTTGGGGATGCCCTCGCGCTGCGCGTTTCGGACGCCCGCACGGGGTGCGATGTCTGGACTGAAGCGCGCCAGTTCTGCATATAGTCAATTGTTCCTAGTTCCCAACTCGACGGTCGTCGGTATCTCAGTATATACAGCTTTAGGGTCTTGGTGTAATACCGTCGCTCTGCCTGATACGAGCCTGAGCTGCCACGTTAGTACTGTACAAGATTCTGAGATGAGTACTAAGCACATTAGTGTCCGGAGATCATCGATAGTTTCAGTGAGACAAGGTGAGACAAGGAGTGAAGGACTTGGGACCGCGGCTCTAGGAGGTGGAGTACTTGGCGCCGACTGCAATACAGGCGGTCGTGTGTGAACGCGGAATAACTTGGAGGTTGTTGGACCAAGTTGCAGTGAGTGAACCGCGTTCCAGCGCACAAAATTGAAATAGAGTGTGCTGGCCGAAGCAGTCGCGGAAGAAGTAGTCGTCAGATCGACAGAAGGTGTCAACGCGCCTGGGAATTGTTTGTGTACGCGACTCCGCAGAAACTCCGCCATCTCTCGCTTGTTCTGCTTTCAAAGTTCAATGTTCCACGTCGCCCGCACGTCCGCCAGCGCACAGACCCTGGCTCAGGAATGTCGTATCGCACGGACCGCGCGACCGTCCCCGGGAGAATCTTCGGGTATCAGGTGCTAGAGCCCGAGGTTTCCCCTGCACCCGCGCGCGTCTCGGTGACGATGTCGCGCGCCATATAAATCTCCAGCAGGGCCTCTCAAGTCGCCGAGGACGCGCCCCCCGCTGCTGTCATGTCGTCCGCCGTCGTCGATGCTTTGCGCAGGCTGGTCGCGTGGTTCTACGCGCTCGTGTTCCCGTCGTCGGCGTCTACGTCTGTGCGTTGGCCACTTTCATTCCGGTCCGACGCCGCGAGGACTGGACTGACGCGTACAAGCCATTCTCAGAGACGACGATAACGAGTCCTGACGGCAAGGGACGCGCAACTTTCATCGGGCTCGGCGCGACCCTCGTCGAGATGTGGGTCCCAGACGCGAACGGGACGATGAGGGACGTCGTTCTCGGGTACGACGACAGAGTGAGCTTCCCATATTCCTGTCTTAGTTAATCTTAACTGGAACAGGGCATGTACCTGGACGATCCCGCCCACCCCGTCTTCGGTACGTTGCGCCCTGGCTGGGCTGCGCGTTGGTCCGCTAATTCTCCTTCGTTGGCTTGGTAGGCGCTATTGTCGGTATGTCGCGCGTTTCGTTGCGTGGTGGGTGCTGAAGGCTGATGAGATCGGACAGGTCGGTACGCGGGTCGTATATCGAACGGTACGTTTCCAAGTCGCGCGCATCCGTGCATGCCTATTAGGGAGCCAGCCGTCCCGTCTTGTATCCCACGTACACGCACACCTACACGCCTCTCACGCTCCCACACTGTCGTTCCCGCTTGTTTGCTGAAACTTGCTGCCGTTCACAGGCACGTTCACGCTCGACGGCAAATCCTACTCCCTCCACCAAAACGACGGCACGTCAACTTTGCACGGCGGTGCGTTAGGCTGGGACCGTCGACCTTGGAAACATCTATCGTCCTCCTCGTCCTCCGTGACGTATGAAATTGTGGACGACGCATGGGAGGGATTTCCGGGTGTCGTTACTGCGCGGGTGCGTCCCATTCTCGTCTGGACGGGATGGCAAGAACCTGCGGACTGACGCTCACATAGGCAACATATGAACTGTTGGACGGCCCGGAGTTGGTGATCACCGTGCGCGCGAGTGGGACGGAGAAGACGCCGATTATGGTTACGAACCATACATATTGGTGCGTATTCTGCGCCTTCCCGCCACTTCCTCATCTATTCGATAATTATCTTCGACTTCCTTGCACGTCATGCCCCATAACATACTCTCCTTTCGCGTTCTCATCCTTACTTACGACCTCCTCTGTAGGAACCTCGACGCGGCCCTCGCCTCTGAGCCTCAGACGACCGTCCACGACCACGTCGTCCAGATACGCGCGTCGCGTCGTCTGGAAGTGTCAGGCTTGCACGTCCCAACAGGCAGCCACCTTCCCGTCGAAAACACAGTATGGGACTTCCGCACGCCACATTCCATTGGCGAGCAAGAGAGATGGGAGACGCTGCTCGCGACGGGAGCGAATGGGTACAACGAAAGTACGTTACAATACCTGCTGGTTGTGCTCACTCCCGCTAAACGACGCGTAGATTGGGTGTACGATGATGCGGAGGACGATACTGAGCCGCGGTTTACGATTCATTCGCCGCGGACGGGCATAACACTCGGCATACACACCAACCAGCCGAGCGTCGTGATGTACACCGCGGGATACCTCTCCGGCGTCCCGCGAAAGCATGGACGGGAGGGAGAGTGTTACGGACCGAGTAGCGGGTTGGCGGTCGAGCAGCAGGGACGGGTGGATGCGGTTAATCATCCTGAGTGGGGAGAGAAAGTCGTTTGTGAGTCTTTTCTCTTTGACATTGAGTTACTCGCACTGGCACTGATGCGGTTTTCGTAGACGATAAGAGCGAGGAGATGGTATGGCGGACGCGCTGCCGGTTCAGTGTACAATCACCGCCATCGTGAACCTTGCTGTTTTTGTATCGATGTCCTTGCTGTCGATGTACGTTGTGGGTGACAGGGAAGATGATCTGTATAACGCGGTCTAGGGAAGTGAAGTACGATACGAACCCGAAGAAAGCAATATCTGTAATTACACGGCGCCGAGGTTCTTGCGTGCCCGACGCGAATCCCTCGGATCATCCGCTGCTGCCAAGTTACTAGAAACGTTCAGAACAACCTATCGTCACCGTGCGTCAGTCGCCACGAAGCCAGTCGGAAGCGCAACGTACATCTCCTTCTTAAGCTCCTGGTCGAAAGTACACGCCGAAAACCTCCACGCGCCGCGATACGGCCAGTATAACGCCCATTTCGTCAACACCGTCACGATCCTCGGCGTCGGCGGGAACACGCCCTTCCATTTCCCACCCTCGAACTCGTTGTCGTGGTTGGAGAGGAAGAGGGGGACGAAGATGAGTTTGTTGACTGTCGCTAACATCTTTTGCGCGTGCTCTTCGTCGATTTTTGTGGCGTCGACGGAGGGGAAACGACGGCCCATTTCGATGAGGGTGGGTATTTCGTCGTGTAGGTGGGCGGTGAGGGCTGGTGCGAAGGAGTCGATTATCCCGAGTAGCTCTGTGGAGTCGAATGTTGAAGGAGCAGCGAGGGAGTTGAGGGCGTATGTGTGTAGAGCGTCGAGACCGGCGTGGAAGGCTTCGTGTTGCGCGACGTTGGTGCTCATGAGGCCTGGAGACCCGGATGCTGCTTCTAAGGCGGGGAAGTAGAATAGTTCTTCGCCTGTATGGTGCGCGTGTATCGTTTCGTGCCATGCGCGGACGAAAGTGAGGAAGTCGGTCTTGTCCTTCGTGGTTCCTGAGCGGGAGACGAGAGGAGCGTGGTTGTATATCGAGTTGAGAGCTGATCCGTTCTTAGTAAGCGAGCAATCGTGAGAGTCGCAGAGATGGACGATGGGCGTACCTCGGATGAAGATGTTGTGTATAAGCGCCATGTCTACGGCGCTCTTGTAGAAGCTTTCCGCGACCTGTCGAGAGTCATGTCATCAGCCAAACGAGGAGTCGCATTCCCACGCAGCCTTTCACGCACATCGTCGGTCTTTGTGGGCGTCGAGAGCAAAGAGAACGGACGTTCGCTCCAGTGCAGGTGAGACATGACAGTGTACGGGTTGCGAAATAAGCCTGAAAACAGACCAGGTTGCATGGAATTCGTATTTGTAGCCTCTGCAATCGGGTGTCCTGAGTCCGGCGTCGGCTGTCCGTAAGCGTCCGACGGACATTGGAGAGCGATCCCGTCCAATGCGGAGGATGATCTGCATGCACACCCGATAACAGCAAGGCTGTGCGTTCCGCGACCGTAAGGAACGAGACTCAATGGACGCTGCCGCCGCCCCAGACGTGCCAATAAGTCTCGCGTAATTATAATATACTTGAGGATGAAAAGTACAATGCCCACCAAGTCGACGGTGAGTTTGAGACGACAGAATCTAGCCATAATGCGGAGGTGGCACCACGTCCAAGTCAGACGCCGCGCTGCCCGGAGGTGCTGAGCTCGTGCGGTCGATACGGCTCGCGACAAACTCCAACACGCGTTCCATGTCGTTATGGGATAGCGGCGGCCGCTGCGAGTCGTCGGCTGAGTAGATGCTCGCACTCCCCGTCGTGGTCATGTTGGACGGCGACATCGGGCGAGAGGGAGCTGTGTCGGATACAGGAGGAGCGTGCGGGGAAGGTTTCTCGAATCCTTTAGCGGCAAGTTTGGATGATGGCTCCGGTAGTTGACCGTGGGTGGGATTGTAGGATGGTGCGGGAGCAACGAAAGGCGTCACTTCGGTGGATGATGGTGCGCGAGAGTGCGTCCACGGTTGAGCAGCGTATCGTTCAGTAAAGACCTCCGAAATGGACGTTACACCGTCAACGCGTTGCGCAGCGTGTCGCCGTCGCCGTCGCAGGACGAAGAAAACGATTGCGCCAAGGAATCCTAGCAATGCGACACCGCCGACAACGCCACCCGCGATGACTCCAACACTGGTCGACTTCCCGGTCGATGGGGCGGAAAGGCTGCAAGAACAGATTAGCTAAAGTATGTAGAGCACCAGATTGATAGAGCTTACGGTTGTCCGTTGTTGAGATGAAGCACGACAGCGTATTCGAAGTCCACAAACTGATCCTGAGAAAGATTCTCAAGCGCCAAGGTATGCTGTTGCGCTGGATCTAGACCGGCACCGAGAAACAAGAGTGCATCCTGCACGAAGTCGGGCGATGAGCCATTAAACTTGGATGCAACGCCGTCAAGTGTGACTTGATAGACGCCGTGATTCGAGACGCGATCGCCGTACAGATACACCGCACTCCCTAGATAAATGAGATGATTGCGTGATTCCAATGATTGAGTACGACTAACCTTGGAACTGCAGTGTAGCGGGCTTGCCCGTCTGCGTAGTTCCGCGCACGACTTGGCCGTTCCGCGGGATCGGCGAGAGAGGCCCAAGCTCGATCCATGCTGACGAGTCGAATGACCATGCCGAGTCGGTTTCTCGAAAGGTCTGGTTCACAAGGTCTCCTCTGAGCGCGTCAGTCAGGCAAAAAATGAGCCATTACATAAAGAAACGCACCCAGTCATGCCTGTCCCGGCAGTGAATATCGCCTTGTCAAACTCAAACTGCGAGTCCAACGCATTCAATTGTAATACGACAGAGTGGGCGCTGGAGTTCAAGCCCTCGATTCGCGCGAGGACGCCGTTGTCCTCGGAGAACGACATGGCAGACGCGCCGTCCACGGAGACCTGATATTGGGATCCGTGAGCGGCACCGAGGAGGGTGACGGCGTTGCCTAGGTCCTGTTTCAGCCACGTTTTCGTGCGGATAAAGAGCCGAACCACTATGCCGAAGAAGCTAAACGAGAGACTGGTGCCAGCGCGTCGTGTGACATGGAACGAATCGCCCACTCCAAACGTCGAATTGTTGATTGACTGCTGTGTGCCATTGGTGTATGAAAGGGCCCACCCGGCGTTGGCATCCGTCAACGACACAGCGGGCGCGTACGTGACGAGCGGGTCGGTGTCCTCGAGCGTGACAGTAAAAGTCGTTTCAGGAGGTGTCATGGGCTCGTAGAGGGAAATAGAGCAAGGAAGATTCATTTTCGGTACCAGGCGCTTGCGCTTTTGAGCCCCACCGGGCTGAAGAGACCGTCGCGAGCGTGGGCATCGCCTCGGTGACGAGAGCTGACCAAACGTCCGACGACGCCAGCGAAGAGCCAGCAAGCTGTGACCGCCATAGACAGCTGTGTCGATATGTAATGCATATATCACTCCCTACTACAATCAGCGTAATGTGGTTGCTCGCGTAGCCTGTCGACGTGTGGAATGCTCATGCCATAGGCGGTACGGACACGAGCGCAAGGCGTGCTTCATTGACGACCTATATATGCCCTGCTGGAAAGTTTCGGTCTTGAGGGTCGAGTGGGCAAATAGAACGTCGCTGCTCGACGGTAAGAAAGCAAGGTGCGGAAGGTGCCGCTAACTCCGGAACAACAGCTTACATCCGGGATCAACTCCTTATCCCAGGCCGCCACAATCTCGTAGCGCTGTCCGAGGCTGCAACTGGGCCTTGCTCTTGCACCAACCGGAACGGCCCCATTTGGTCGCCTTCCCAGGGAACTGCGCGACATTATCGTCACGACAGCCACTCAAGATGCAGCGACTGCTAACCAAGCGTGGCTCGCCAGCTTCTGCCGAACGTGTCGCGAGTTCAAGTCCATCGCGACTCCTATCCTCTACGAGACTGTAATACTTAAAGACGAGCGCGCATACGAATGTGTCGAGCGTCTGTGCGACGAGTCGTACAGGCCTTTCACCACGACTAGAAACCTTGTTTGCCCCGTCCCGCCAAATCGCGATGCCGACCTACCTGAGATGGCAGCCGCGCTGTCTCACGTAACGGGCTTTGTGGGCTCGTACGAGCTGCTCAAGTGGATGGCCGATGAGGAGGATTTCGCGCCGACTGTCTTCGTCTTCACCAACCTCTTCCCACTCGACCCCGGCCTGCTCTTCCGCGAGTTCCCCACGGCAATGAGCGAGGTTACCCACCTACAGCTCTGCGTGCCGTGGGTGAACGATATTTACGGGGACGTCGACCTATCCGACACGGCGCTCACGCATCTGTGCATCGAGATTCATCAAGTGTTCGTCGATGGCCGGAATATGGAGAACTTCTCGCGCGAGTTCCTGGAGGCACCGAATCTCGAGAGGCTGCTGATTCGGGTCTCGCGGCGGCGCATGCGGTGGGAAAGGTACGCCCATATAGTGGACTTTGTGAAAGAGGAGGGGGAGGAGGACAGAATCTGGATGGATCTGGAGCATTCATATCGTTGCTCCTCCTCCGACCCGCCGCGTCATTGTGAGCGCCTGGCGTCAGACCCGGCGGGCGTACTCGATACCTCACGTTGGCTTGCGGGAGCACCCATCTGTCGGCGCTCAGAAGACGACTCGGATTAAAAGGTTCTACGCATGCATATCCTACTGTACAGTTGATAAACTGTTGATTCGACAACAACGTCTCGTGTAGGAATGTACATAATGTGAATCCACCCGACGATGGTAGCTCAGTACGCCCCTTCGGGAAGCTTATTCCGCGGCCGTGTTTGCCCCTTGCGAGACCCAACATAGTCAAGAACGCGCAAGAGGTCTTCCCGCGTCAGTCGCGGGCGTGTCTCGGCGGCGCCATTCCCACCCATCGCAGAGGTTGGAGGACTGGACCCGTCGCTGGTGCCAGCTGTCTGCGTTTCATATGGCATGTTACTCCTCGCTCGCCGCAGGCCCTGTGTTGGTGGGATGTCGGGATGGAATTGCGCTGCGACAGCGATACTGCGATTGAGCTGTTCTTGATTGCGTCGACGCCTACGGATGAGCAGACAAGTAGCTGTGCCTGCGATGGCGAGTCCTGCGCAAACCCCGCCGATGGCGCCGCCGAGAATTGCGGCAACGGAATGTGTCGAGTCATTCGCAGAGGTGGCTGTCGGGGAAGTTGAAATTAGAGCTGTGCCGGTCGGCGTTCCAGTTGCTGGCCCTGTAGAACGGGGCATATGAGGCTGAAACAGCTCCCTGTGCGATATCGAGCATGCGTGAGGGCAACAAGGGCAGAAAACAACCCGTCCACGCACGTTGTGGAGGCTTTGAGAAGCTGTATCGAGTCAATTGCTACGCAGCAGGCACGCGGGCCGTCCTGAAGCCTTCGTCCCATCTCGTCAACATCCGGACAATCTGGTTGTTCGGCGTTGTAGCTCGTGACAGTCAGTTGATGGGCTGTTGACGGATCGAGATTCGCCTTCGCCAAGAATATTGTACTGCCGTCTTCCCAGCTGCTCGTCGCATCGAAGTTGTAAATGGCATTGTCGAGTGTGATGCTGAATGCGTGATTGTCGCGACCGACATTACCTGTAAGAATGAGGCCCACGGAATCGTTGAAGATATATGACGCCGAGTACTGTGCACCGTATAGGCAGTTGAAGGTTACGGTATGGTTGAAGTACCACGCCCTGAAATGAGTATCCCAGGTGGATCCCGGGTTGCGACCGGGTTCCAACGCCCAGCTCGAATCCTGGTCATCGATCATGGAAGTATTGTCCACGGCATAGCTGAAGAACAGCATGGCATAAGTCAGCTTTTCACTGAAGCTGGAGGACAACCCCTGAGTTCACCCTTCTGTGTTCAAGCCAAGGGTTATCCCGCCGCCGAAGAAGCTGAAGTCTGCGTCGTCCGGCGGCGTAGAAGTCACTACAATCGTTGCGTTGTGCGAGCTCATGCTGAGATTGTCTGCACGGAATATCGCCTGTGCACCCGACTGCTCGCACGGGGTACCATCGACTGAAGCAGAGGTCGATGCTTCGGACACAGAGTCAAGGGTAATGGTGTACGAGGCGCCGCTGCTTGTGAAACAAATGAACAGTCCTGTCCCTGAGATTAACGATGAGCACTCATATAGATGCGCATGAGGATGAATGTACCTTCAAATAAGAGCGAAACCGAAGCTCCTTTCAGGCGGGTACGGCGGTAAGGAGCTCCTAGTGTTGATACACTGGTGGTAGGCTGTGCCCTATCGGGCCAAGTAGTACTATGCGTGTATGATGCATTCCAGCCCTGGACACCCGTCAGAAAGACGCTGCACGCAAATTAAGCATCACGGACTACAGAAACATCCGAGTCGCGGTACGGGAAATAGCTGTTGTTGTTCTGTGAGTTCTGCGATGGCAAGAGGAACGGGATGATCTACGCACCCGAATAGAGGACTGGGTGCGGTAAGAAGTACCGTATAAGGAACGAGCGACGACTGCATGGCTGAGTCGACCACACGGGAGGTACTACTACGTGCGAGGGACTCGAGCGTGGGAATTATATAGAGCAGCGAAAGACAGATCCTGCGGACGCTGCCGCACAGCCGGGACCGCGATCCAGGGACTGCTCTGTCTGTTACGTGGTTCCGAGTTGCGCAACTTTGCACTGGTCATAGGGCTTCCTGTCCCGTCGATTCGCAGTGGCTGCGCGAAGCCTGAGCATCGCACCCAGCTGACACGCGGAACCGGCAGTTGCACAGGCGGGTGGAAAGAGAGCGCAACAATAGGCCCGACCTCTGACCCTCCTGCCCGTAGATTACGCGTGCGAGTTCGGCGATGGAAACAGGTTTTTCGACCCAAAGGTAAGCACGAGGAATCGGGGCGTAGTGGAACCATCACAGATGCTTTACGCAGTTGCAAAGGGTTCTGTGCCTGGCTGATCCAGGGTCAGTTCGGCGCGCGCAGTCCATCCCTGATCCGATGAAGATGGTCGAAGGCAAGAGCGGGAGCTCGGTCGGGTTAAACCGGCTGTGCTCCTTGTTTCCTCTCCCCCATCATCTCGACTAGTGCGCGCAGGTGGTCCCAGATCCTCACATAGTATCTGCCGACATAGCTTTGGCGAACCGCGCTTACCCTTTTCGTTGGCCCATGTCGTCGCCGGTCTGGATGGAACTCCCCGTCGAACTCGTGCTTCTCGTCTTCGTCGAGGCAGCACGCGCCACATTGGAATGGAAAGCCTCGTGGATTACCCAGCTATCGCTCGTCTCCCGAGCAACTTACAATATCGTTACACCCATATTATACGAGACGCTGGTTATCTCAGACAAGAACCTCGATCTTGCGCAGCTTGTCGAAGAGGAACGACTCATGTCATATGTGCAGAAAGTCTGCATCGTCTCGGCAGGTCCTCCGTATCCTGTAGACTCGCCCATCGTTCGGGCGCTGAGCCGCGAGACGATCCACACCCTCGACACCCCGACTTGGAGCACGGCGAAGCTTATGACTCATCCCCGTTATCTGTACCTGCACAATTCGACGTTGTGCGAACTACCCACCGGAAGGTCTAGACTTCCCCTCGCTTCGGTGACGCACCTATCCGTCGCATACGAGGGCCGTCATCGTCGTGGCGAATATGGGAACGGCCGCGGCAGGAATTCCAGGCGTAGAAGCCGACTCCTCATTCTGACACAGCCATCTCTGGACTCGTCTGACTCGGACGATTCCACGGGACCACAACAGCGACGAGACCCATTATACATGGTGCTGGACGCGTTACCCGCTCTGACGCATCTGTCACTGGACGTGGGCCACCAGCACACACCTCTTCCAGGAAATGGTCTCCGCATTTTCATATTCAAGATACTCGAAGCATGCCCGCGACTCCATGTCTTTGCGTTGCATGTGATGGGAGAGTGGGACCTCGTCGCTTCTCTCGTAGCTCCAGTACGCGACTCCCGCATACGAGTCTGGTTCGATAGACGAGTACCTTCAAGCGCAGGAGAAGAGCTCGATTGCAGGATACGCGATCTACGCATCGGATGCAATGTCTGGACACAGGCAGAGCCGCTGACGGATAGGTGGATAGACGAGCTGTCTCGTTAGCATCCTGCACTGCGCGCAGACTCTGGATTCTGTAGCTAAATTGAGGACAATCATTACAGGTACTATTCTCGTGTACCTTGATTCATGCCGGAAGCAATTGAGGCACTCTGGGACTTCCGTTGTGTCCTACGTACCGGGGTGGTCGCGGCAAGGCGATTGACACGGCGAGGTTGTACCTTCGAACCCCTCTCACACAACCACGACCCAGTCCAATTCCCACGGTTTTCCGTGGCACAAAAGCGATGGAAAGTGAAAGGAAAAGATCGTCCTATCTAATTAGATAGGACGATTTTTTCCCAGGATTCTCCGCTCTTTTTGTGCCACGGAAAACCACTGGAAGTGGATTGGCTGCAGGCTTGGCCCTCTCTGGATCACAGGAACCAACGACCTGGGAAGGCATAGGGGATCTCCGCCGAGCTTGTGTGGGTTCTGATATTCTCTGCAGTCTCGCCCTTGAGGCCTGTGTTGCAGTGGGCCTCATGATGCAGTGCCCTCAAGGGTAATCGATCGGCAATAGCACTACCCTGCACTCCGTCGCTCTCGATCGTGTCAATGGCAGCGTGTTCAGATTCCAGAAACCCGTCTCCCGGTTCGATCGTTATCTCACGACATGTGAGTGTTTGGCGACTGCGCAAGCTCGCCGACTTCC